>ML393038.1:0-46292 GCA_005239525.1 Nicotiana knightiana
AACTCTGGGAACTTTGCTTTCAGATTTTGATTCACTTCAGCTTTTGTGCGTGTAGAATTCCAGCATAAATACGTCAAGTATTTATAGAGTCAGTTGTTGATCTTGTCGTCCAATTCTAGTCCAACTCTACCTGGGTAAACATAATCGTACCAATCTCAACTTCCTTTATATTATTACTTTCTTTGCTGAATTCGACTTCAATCAACTCATCAGTTTGCAACCTTTTCGCACTAGGACACAATCTCTTGGTTCATTGATATTTCACATTCACAAACATCTCCTATGCATATACGGTTCATGTGCCAGCTATTTAGTTCAAGATGTGTGCTTTGATGGACCTGGTTTCACTGGTCAACCATTTGTCAATCTTCAAAACTATGCAGTGACATGGGTCAAAATTTGTAAAATATATGATATTCAATACAAGAACAAGAACATCCTCTACTCCTTATCTAAAACATTCTCTATAATTTCTTCATTTATTTATTGCTTCTCATTTATTGTGTTCTTGAATTATTCTTCATTTATTGATCATAAATAGGTTATTCTTGAGGCATTCAATACTATTACACTGTTATTTATAGCCCCTAGTCAAACTTCTAAAGCTCGACCCCGAGGCCTTTCCAACCACCCTCGAGGCTGGTCTCCCCGCTACCCGGTTTGCATAATTTCGTTCCTTTCGCTCTTATTTCGTTTTTCTCACTTCATACTTAGCATCTACTGCCTAAACAACTTGTATTAAAATAGATCACATATTTTTAGAACCACATAATCAAATATAATTGTAATTACCATTTTCAAGGTAAACTGTTTGGCGCTCGCTGTGGGGCTAAAAATAGTAGTGCTTGTTTTAGTGCTGGTTTTCTAAAAATACAAGTTATTATTCACACTTTTTCTTGCCCAAGAATCCTAAATTTCTGGTCAGGAAATGTCTAACTCAGCAAACACACATGAAAACAATGATCCTGAGGACCACGGAGAAAATGGCGCAGCTGCCTCAGGTGCCGGTGTGCCAACGCAAAACCATGAAGGGGCACCAACGCAAATTCCTGTCGATGAAGGCTCATGCAATTCTCAACATGTCGATGTGAGCTATCATACAAATGGAAGAATTCGTGAAGGAGACCGGCGTGAAGTACAGGGAACCCCTGCTCAAAGGGAAAGGGAAGTTAGCCTTCATGTAATTTTTGAAATGTTGTAGGCACAACAGGTGGCTATTGCTCATCTACAAAGCCATCATAGAACCCCGAGCACGACACCAGCAGAATTGGCTCCTCGAGTCGAATAGGCACCGAAAAGATCAAGCAATAATAGGTCAGCAGCCGACCCCGCCATTATGAAGATGCTCGAAGACCTCGTAAAAAGGATTGAATCAGGCGAAAAGAAGATAGAAGCGAACGACAAAAAAGTGGAGACCTACAACTCGAGGGTCGATCAGATCCCAAGCGCACCCCCGATTCTGAAGGGTGTAGATTCAAAGAAGTTCGTGCAAAAGCCATTCACGTCAAGTGTGGATCCGATGCATATCCCAAAGAAATTCAGAATGCCCGATCTCCCCAAGTACATCGAAATTTCAGACCCCAATGAGCACGTTACTGTCTACACTTGTGCTATGAAAGGGAATGACCTGAAAGACGAAGAGATTGAATATGTTCTATTGAAAAAATTCAGAGAAACACTATCCAAAGGGGCCATGATGTGGTATCATAACCTGCCCCTGAACTCGATAAATTCATTCGCCATGATGGCAGACTCCTTTGTGAAAGCACATGCTGGTGCCATCAAGGTCGCTACAAGAAAATCTGATGTTTTCAAAATCAAGCAAAGGGAGAATGAGATGTTAAGGGAGTTCGTGTCCCGCTTTCAATTGGAACGAATGGAATTACCACCGGTCTCCAACGATTGGGTGGTACAGGAATTCACTCAGGTCTTGACTGAGTGAAGCTCGATAGCATCGAAACAACTAAAGTAGAATTTGATCGAGTACCCTGCAATATTTTGGGCAGATATACACAACAGGTACCAGTCGAAGATCAGGGTCGAGGACGACTAATTGGAAGCCCTCTCGGGCCCGGTGTATCCTATCAGAGTCCTAGAAAAGGAATCGAGGCTTCTGGAAAGATAGCTAAGGCTAACCAAAGAAAGGTATCAACCGTACGTGGAGAATCGGAGAAATATCCCGATACGTAACATATCTCAAAATGACCAAAGGATGGACCAAAGGCGGAATCCTCGGGGACTCGTGAAAAAGAAGGGTTTGACAGGAACCCAGGGCCGATCGAGGCACCCCGGCTATCTGAGTACAACTTCAACATTGATGTTTTAAACATCGTATCAGCCATAAGCAAGATCAGGGATACTAGGTCGCCCATACCCGTGCTATCAAATCCTTCACAAAGGAACCGCATCTTGATATGCGAATATCATGATACCCACGGTCATAGGACCGAAGATTGCAGATAGCTTCGAGAAGAGGTAGCCCGACTGATCAGCAAAGCTTACCTTCGAGGATTCCTCAGCGACCGAGCTAAAAATCAATTTCGGGAAAGAGAGGCAAACAAGAAAAATGAAACAGAAGAATGACGACACGTCATCCACATGATTATTGGTGGGTTCGACGTTCCTCAAGGACCTATTTTAAGCAAACAAAAGTTTCCATTACCAGGGAAAAGCAAACTCAGAACTACATACCTGAAGACGCCCTTTCTTTCAGCGAAGAGGACATCGAGACCTTATCTCAACCTCACAGCGACGCACTGGAAATCTCTTTTATTTTCAATAAATTTCAAATTAAATGTGTGCTCGTAGATCCAGGTAGCTCGGCAACATAATTCGGTCGAGGGTGGTAGAGAAACTCGGGTTGCTCGACCAGATAATACCCGCCACTCGAGTCCTCAATGGATTCAACATGGCAAGCGAAACAACGATAGGGGAAATCATCCTCCCAGACAACGTGGCCGATACAATTCAGGATACCAAGTTTCATGTCATCGAAGGTGACATGAGGTATGTCATGGGCGGCTTTCCATCCATGCCCCATGACCTCTTGGACGCGCCCCATGGCGTCCTGGCAAGCCTCCCAATGCCTAGCGCCACAGACGACCCCTTGGTTCTGGCTGCGCCACATGACAAGAGCGCATGTACCTCTGTCTCCCCACCGATATCCCTCACTAACGCGCTACCGCAAGCAGCTGCCAACAGCGCCGCACGCACAAACAATGCCGCATGCGCAGATAATGCTATGCGCACACATCATGATGCCAAAGACAAAGTTGCTGACAACGGACCTGTTTCTACCTTGTAGGAAACTAAGTCCTTTTCATTTTAAATATAGAGTAGTTTTACTCCATGTAATTTCATTATATTCCTCTAGCTTAGTTAGGTCAAGTCTTATAGCTTTGGTTTATTTTTTTAAGCATTATTAGGGGGGATCAAGCAAACAAAACTTTCTAGCAAGAAATTCTCTGTACTAGTGTTTCTCCTCCTCGACACCACGTTGCCTTCTTTTGTAATATCTTTCATTTATGAAATCAAGATTTCTTTCAATTCTCTTTACTATTCTCTCAATTGTTCTTGACATCGGTTTTCCCGTACGACACTGAAAATATCGTTTAGCGTACGCATGGGACCTCAGTTGGCGGACAACAGCTGCACTGACATCAGTTGCTTAGCCTTACATCGCCCTGCCAAGGAATCTCAGGAAGGCACCTTATAACAGTTGGTACCAAAGACTAGGCTCGACATCGGACGAGGGAACTCATTACCATTACTACCATTTCTGACCATGGTGAAGCATGGGGACTGCATTGCGGCCCTTGAAGAGACAGTTTTCGAATTACGACCCATTGTAAATACGGTGCCTGAACTACAAAGCAGCCTCGTGCAAAGGTTGGACGACCTGGACCGCAGAATGATCCGGGCTGAAGTTGACATAGAAAACATCAGTCGCGACTCTGAAGGAGACCAAAAAATTGCAGCTACTGAGGCAGCCAAAATTTTTGGTAAATTCGAGGACCTCCGACAGAAGTGTACCGAGGATTTAGCCTACAGGCAACAAGAGGTAGACAGGGTGACTTCTATGCAGCAAACTATAGACAACTTGACAGGCCAGCTCAATAAAGTTAATGCTGCTCTACAAGGATTGCTTTGAGGAGGTGGAAATCAAATCGGGGGTGCGCATCCATGGCACAAAAACTGAAAATTCCTAAGCTAAAGCCATACAGTGGAGCTCGAAATGCTAAAGAAGTGGAGAATTTCTTCTTCGACATCGAGCAGTACTTCGATGTCGTGGGAGGCCTAAAAGAAGCCAAGAAGGTACCAACTACTACCATGTATCTTCAAGGTGATGCTATGCTCTAGTGGCGAGTGAAGTACGAAGTCATCATTGCCGGTGAAGATGCTTTGGAGACATGGGAAGAACTGAAAGCAGCCATACGCCTACAGTTCTTTCCCGAGACTGTTGATTACAATGCAAGGAAAAAACTATGTGAGCTCCGATAGACCAGATCAGTGCGGGACTACGTGCGAGAATTCTCCGCGCTCATGCCGAACATCCATGACATGGGAGACAAAGATAAGCTCTTCACATTCCTGGAAGGGTTGAAAACTTATGCCCGCGTGGAACTGCAAAGATAATGGGTAGATACCCTACCCAAGGGGATCCATGCAGCGGAATGCCTTGGGGACTATCAAGTGGAAACTCGGAAGGATAGGCCTCAACCGCCTATCCGAGCAGGATACAAAGGAGGCCAGCCTAACAGTGGTGTCCCTAGCAGAAGTGAGGGAGATCAGAGTGCACCCAAAGCAAAGGCTCCTTCCTCAGGCAGCAACAATGCTGCATCAAACAACAATTTGAGGGAGAAAGCCTCCCTCAGGATGCCGTCATTGCGGCGGACCACATTGGAATAATGAATGCCCACATGCACAGATGAACGCCCATCAAGCTTATGATGATGGGACGGATGATGAATAAGACGATGCGGAGCAGACCGAACGAGTCGGTGCCTTCAATGCAATTGTGGGTTCTATTTCTGAGGCATTAGCGGGAACCAATACTGGTATCCGTAAGAAGAAGGACCCCTTCCCAATCCCCAAGAAAGGGAAAAAGAAGACGAATAAAGGGACTCCTCCTAAACAAGAGAGGACCTTGATGTTCGTTGAACTGAAGGTAAATGGCAAGTCCATTAAGGCGATGATAGATACAGGTGCTACCCACAACTACTTGGCCTCAACGCAGGTGGAGCGCCTTGGCATAGTTGTAGGAAAGGGCAGAGGTCATGTCAAGGCTATCAACTCACCTCCTCAGCCACTGGGTGGAATAGCCAAAGAAGTACCAGTGAAGATGGGTCCTTATGAAGGAAAGTTCAACTTGCGCGTGGTGATCGTAGATGACTTCGAGTTTATAGTTGGTCTAGATTTTCCACCATGGTCGTACCATATGCGGACATGCTTCTGATGATGGGAGAAAATGGGGCCAAGCCCTGCATTATCCCATGAATGCCCATGAAAATGGCCGCTGAGAACATATCAGCCTTGCAGCTGAAGAAGGGAGTCAAAAGACATGAACCTACGTTCCTGGCTACCCTATGCATTGAAGAGGTAGAAAGCTCATCAGGTCCCATTCCTACACCCGTAAAGAAGCTACTACTAGAATTTGAAGATGTCATGCCAAAGGAGATGCCAAAGCGACTTCCGCCTAGGCGCACTGTGGACCATGAGATTGAGTTAGTGCCGGGTGCGAAGCCACCTACCCAGGCACCTTATAGAATGTCACAACTTGAACTCACCGAGCTTCGGAGACAATTGACGGAGATTCTAGACACAGAGACCATTGTACCCTCCAATTCCCCATATGGGTCCCCTATGCTTTTCCAAAGGAAACATGATGGTAGTCTACGACTCTGTGTGGGTTATCGGGCTTTAAATAAAATCACTATAAAGAACAAGTATCCTATTCCGCTCATGGAAGAATTGTTCGATAGATTGGGAGTGCAACGGTGTTCACCAAAATTGACCTGAAGATAGGGTATTGGCAAGTCCGAATTGCTGAGGGCGATGAGCACAAAACGACATATGTGACAATATATGGGTCGTTCCACTTCCTAGTTTGCCATTCGGCATGACTAATACTCCAGTTACATTTTGCACCCCGATAAACCAAGTCTTCCGAGAGTATATTGACGAATTCGTGGTGGCCTATTTGGATGACATTGTGGTTTATAGCCAAACACTGGAAGAACACTTGGAGCATTTGCGGAAGGTACTAGCCCGATTGCGGTAGCATGAATTATACGCAAAGATATTCAAGTGCTCCTTTGCTAAAAAATAGATCGACTTCCTCGGAAATGTCATTGAATAAGGGCGGATCAAGATGGACCAGCAAAAGGTCTAAGCCATCACAGATTGGCCACCACCCAAGGATATCCACGCCTTGAGGGAATTCCTTGGCCTATGAAATTTCTATTAGAGATTTGTGAAGAATTACTCCCTTATCCCAGTGCCATTGACAGAACTCCTCAAGAAGGTCACACCTTGGGATTGAGGTCCTAGACGAGCGGAGGACTTCAACGCATTAAAAGCGGCTATGTCTAGTAGCCCCGTCTTGGCCCTTCCTGATTTGGCCAAGCCATTCGAGGTACAAATGGATGCTTCCGACTATGCTCTTGGCGGGGTCTTGCTACAAGACGGGAATCCTGTAGCATACGAGAGCCGGAAGCTGAAGGATGCAGAGCGGTGCTATGCCTTCCATTAGAAAGAACTACTAGCCGTTGTTCATTGCTTACACCTTTGGAGGCATTATCTGTCGGGATCCCCATTCGTGGTCAAGACATACAACACAGCTGTTAGTCATTTCATGACCCAGCCGAAGTTGAATGGCCGACAAGCCCGATGGCAGGAACTCCTAGCAGAGTTTCACTTCAACCTGGAGTACAGAAGTAGGAAAACTAATCATGTTGCGGATGCGCTCAGTCGGAGAGCTGACCTAGCATCAGTGTTCCTACTCGCCACCCTAAGGGGGAGTGAATTAGCTATCACCATAAAAGACCAGATACAGGATCTACTCATCAAGGATCCCGGTGCACAGTATTTGGTTAATCTAGTAGGACGGGGCAAAACTCGCCAGTTCTACATGGAGGATGGGTTCCTGAAGGTAAAAGGGAACCGACTATATGTTCCTAAAGGAGGAGATCTGAGAAGAACCCTTCTGGAAGAATGTCACGACACTCTGTGGGCCGGCCATCCCGGCGAAGAACACATCATGGCCTTACTTCGCCGTGCATATTATTGGCCTCAAATGGCCGATGACTTCGCTCAGTATGTGAGGACTTTTCTAGTATGACAGAAGGACAAGTCCGACCGCTTGACACAAGCAGGACTCTTAGAACCACTAGTTGTTACAAAGAGACCTTGGGAAAGCGTGTCTCTAGATTTCATCACCGGATTGCTCAAGGTCGGAGACCTCACAACTATCTTGGTTGTGGTGGATAGATTTTCCAAGTATTCCACATTTATTGCAGAACCTCAATATATATCAGCAGAAAATACATCTTCACACTTTTTCTCGCATGTCGTCAAATATTGGGGCCTGCCCAAAAACATCGTTAGTGATCGCGATTCACGCTTCAGTAGCAACTTTTGGACCCAACTATTTAAGTTCCTCGGATCAAAATTAAGTCACAACTCAAGCTTTCATCCGCAATCTGATGGACAGATGGAGCGGTTTAATGGTATGTTGGAGGAATATCTCCGCCACTTTGTTACCGGATCGCAAAAGAATTGGGTGAAGCTTCTGGATGCTGCTCAATAGTGTTTAAATTCACAAAAGACCTATAGTGCAAACAAAAGCACTTTTGAAATTCTTACCAGACAACAACCGCTACTCCCACACACCGTGAATGCACCAAACATGTCAAAATCTCCTCGTTCTTCTAGTTTCTCAAAAGAATGGAAGAGAAATTTGGATATAGTGCGGAGCTATCTTATCAAAGCCCAAAAATGGATGAAGAGGCATGCTGATCAGAATCGTTGCTTTGTTTAATACCAAGTTGGAGACAAAGTGATTGTCAAAATCCCAAAAGCGGTACTTGTTTGCAAGGGTCCATGACCCTCGCCTATTGCAAAAATATATTGGACCTTTGTCCATTGGAAGGCGCATTGGTAAGGTTGCATACCGGGTGGATACCCCAGCTTGGTGGAAAATCCATCCCGTCTTCCATGTCAGTCTTCTGAAACCTTTTAGGGAAGACACGGAGGATCCTTCGCGGAGCCAACTCACAATACCCAGTATTCGAGGCCTCAATTCAACCGGGAAAGGGTGTGCCGATGCTATTCCTGATGATCGGGTTATTCATGCCTCAAGGAAAGATCACCAAGAGTTCTTAGTGAAATGGCAAGGGTGTGATGCAGATGAGAATACTTGGGAGAGGGGAACAAACCTCAAAGCCTATAAGAGCCTAATTGAAGATTATTTTATAAGTAGTGCACCGAGGACGTCGCCAACTCAGGTGAGGGAGAATGTCATGGGCGGCTTTCCAGCCATGCCCCATGACCCCTTGAACGCGACCGTGGCGTCCTAGCAAGCCTCCCAACGCCTAGCGCCACAGACGACCCCGTGGTCTTGGCTGCACCAAGTGACAAGCACGCATGTGCCTCTGTCACCCCACCGATATCCCTCGCTAGCGCCCAGCCGCAAGTAGCTGCCAACACCGCCGCGGGCGTAGACAATGCCGCGTGTGCAAATCGTGATGCCAAAGACAAAGTTGCTGACATCGGACCTGTTTCTACCTTGTAGGAAACGAAGTCCTTTTCATTGTAAATATAGAGTTGTTTTATTCCATGTAATTTCATTATGTTCCTCTAGCTTAGTTAGGTCAAGTCTTGTAGCTTTGGTTTATTTTTTTAAAGCCTTATTAGGGGGGATCAAGCAATCAAAACTTTCTAGGAAGCAATTCTCTGTACTGGTGTCTCTCCCCCTCGACACCGCATTGCCTTCTTTTGTAATTGCTTTCATTATGCAATCAAGATTTCTTTCAATTCTCTTTACTGTTCTCTCAATTGTTCTTGACATTGATTTTCCCGTACGACACTAACAATCTCGTCTAGCGTATGGAGGGGACCTCAGTTGGCGGACAACAGCTGCACTGACATCAATTGCTTAGCCTTACGTCGCCCTTCTAAGGAATCTTAGGAAGGCGCCGCATAACAGGTATAACGCATTCTTTGGAAGGCCATGGATTCACAATATAAGGCCAGTGCCGTCAACTCTTCACCAAATGATGAAGTTCCCTATGAAGGATGGAGTAAAGTCAGTACACGGAGAGCAGCACGCAGCATGCAGCACGCAGCACGCAGCATGCAGCATGCAGCACGCAGCACGCAGCATGCAGCACGCAGCAAAAGAAATGTTCACAGTGCACGATATGGCATCGATACCTTCTACATCGGAGGAGACAAAAAATAAGCAAACAGTCAAGTAACAATCACAAACTACATCCTCATAGGAACAAACAAAGGACCGTGCCGCGTCCTCGGAACAGATAACTAAAGCATATCAAGGCTCGAGCGCCATCGCAGGTAAGGTACAACCCTATCCCTTTTTCTTTCACACTTTACGCTAACTTGTGTGCAGGTGTTGATTGAAAGGAGTCGAAGCACCCCCCACCTCGAAGGCCTTAGGTTTTAAAGCATGCGTTGTGCTTTTTTTCACTCACGTAAGATTGTATCCCAAAAGGGTTTTATCGGCGAGGTTTTTAATGAGGCAACATCCATAAGCTACCTAAGGAGAACTCACCAAGTATTCAAGGCTTCTCTTCAATCAACCTCGAATACTGAGGGGCATCCCCTCAGGAGATAACTAGAATATGCCAAAGAGGGTCTCGACAGGAGAATGATGTATCAGACCAAACGGTCGAATGAACCGTGTCCGCATAGAGTAATCAAACTCTCGATGGTAAAAACATGTATACTTGCACCGAGTAACCAGAGAAGTAACTTCTATCATCGAAATATTTCACACATCAAAGAAGTTTGCTATTTTTACAAAAGACAGCCAGAGCCAAAAACTTATCAAGTACTCGGGAACTGTCCTCGACAGTCACTCCATCGAGTCGCCAAAAAATCAAAATCGTAAGACCTCAGGGCAGGTAACTTCAAGCTCATAAGCCCTTCTCGAGGCAATATCAACTCCGACTTGGGGACTATCCCTGACTGTCAGCTCATCGAGCTATCTAACACCAAAGCCGTAAGACCTTAAGGCAGGTAACTTCGAGCTCATAATCCCTCCACGAGGAAACATCAAAACTGTAAGACCTTAAGCAAGGCCGTACCAACCTAAAATGTAAGATCTCAAGTCGCCAGCTACATCGAAGGTCGTACCGACCTAAAAGTGTAAGAGCCCAAGTCGCCAGCTACATTAAAGGTTGTACCAACCAGCTAGTCGTATCGACCTTATGCGTAAGTGCGCAAGTCGCCAGCTACAAGTCATACCTACCCAAAACATAAGCCCCATATAAAATTCAAGGCTATATATCGAACTTGTAAGACCCAAAAGGAATACCCTCGATATAGACGCCAGGGCTATCTCACTTTGGGGACTAAAAGGCTACGACCAAATGCAATGAGCACCGTTATAAGGCTCCGGCCAAACTAAAGCAACTCAGAGACGTCCGATTGTTTCCATAAAATCACAGGCCTCCAATTACCTAAAAAAATTTGAAAAGAATCGGTTAAAGGTTGTGCCAACCTAAAGCGTAAGAGCCCAAGACGCCAGTCACATTAAAGGTTGTATCAACCTGAAGCGTAAGAGCCCGAGTCGCCAGCTAGTCATATCGACCTTATGAGTAAGAGCCCCAGTCGCCAGCTAGTTATATCGACCTTATTCTTAAGAGCCCATGTCGCCAACTACATGTCATATCGACCCAAAGTGCCTCAACGCCAATTTAAAAACCTGAGGATCATTGAGCTCGAGTCGAAAACCGACTCGTAGACTAAGCCCGATTAAGTTAATTAAAGCGCCTCAGGGACAAAAAAGTGTAACACCCCAAGTCACCCGCTACATTAAAGGTCATATCGACCTCACGCGTAAGAGCCCAAGTCACCTGCTACATCATATCGACCCAAAGCGCCTCAGGGCCAATTTGAAAACCTGAGGGCCGTTGAGCTCGAGTCGAAACCCGGCTCAGAGACTAAGACCGATGCAGTTAACTAAAGCTCCTCAGGGCCAAAAAATTGTCAATATATTTCAATCACTTTATTATAGCAATTTTCTTTCATGTTGCACTATTGGTGTTCCAATTAAAATTGTCAATCAATACATTTTTAACGTTAGTTACCGGAGTGATTGGTTTAGTCTCAGGAGAGTTTTGAATTGATGTGGGACACTTAGTCCCTTGGTTGGAAGTTTAAGTTGTAGGAGTTTACCGGAGTTTGAATTTTGTATAGATGACTCCAGAACGGTATGTTTGGTTCCAATAGATTCGTATGGTCATTTTGGACTTAGGCGTATATCCGTATTTGAATTTAGATGTTTGTCGCTTGTTTTGGCTTGGATTGGCGAAAGTTGAAGGGTTGGAAGGTTGATAGGAAACACATTAACGGGCTGGGACTCTCCCTCTTGGGAGTCCTCTACTCGCCTGACTTGTATCCCAAGCTGACGGTGTAGGGATATCAGCAACCAAAACTGAACGCATAGCGTGAATACATTGCTGTGACACATATGTTTGGAGTCTAGCATAATCTCTCACCATGTGGCTGGTATCTTCACACTCAAAGCAACCTCTCTGATGATGTAGCTATAGAAACTATACGGTACGGGTACTCTGAGACCCATGGGTACCTAAAACACCATGCAAATCCTGAAGTGCAAACTGAACTAGCTGATCCACAAAACCTTTACCATGTCGTACCCTGCCACAAACCCTCCGTGTCCTCTCTCTCTCTTGACCGCCCGTCCTCTCTCTCCTGGCCCTGTCTGTCCTCTCTTTCCTTGTCCCACATGCCCTTTAATCAGCGGGCGATCTCCACCACCTGTTGAAATGGACACATTTGACTCCAACTACCGATCCATGTTCAACCAGATATCATGTCTGAGCCCGTCAATGAATCTACGAACTCGATTCCTAACTGTAGTGACCAAGGCATGTGCATGTGTGGACAAATCACTGAATCTAACGACATATTCTAACACATATATAGTGCCCTAGCGCAACTGCTAATACTCTGCGCGCCATGCATTCCGAAGAGTATGAGGAACAAACTTTTTCAGGAACATCTCTAAAAACTGAACCCATGAAAGTGAAGCTGCATCGCCTGGGATACCTAACTGATACACTCACCACCACTAATATGCCGCTCCCTTAAGCTGGAACATAGTAAAAGAAACGCCACGCATCTCCCCAATACCCATAGTACGGAGAAGGTAGTGGCACTCCTCTAGAAAACCCTATGTTACCTCTGAAGCGAAACCACTAAAAGTAGGAGGGTCATATTTCTTGAACCTTGCAAGTCTAAGTTGTTCTTCCTCAGATGATGCGGCCCTACCCATGGGCTGAACTGGGACCACACGATGAGTCATCATAACACCTGGAACTTGACCAATGTAGACTCACTACTCTAGAGTACGTGCAACGGGAGTCTGAGTCCCTTCTCAGATCTTTGAAGTAGATGGCGCAACCGGAATCAACCCCACCTGAGCCAATGTACCATACATGCTCAGGAACTGTACTAAAGTCTCCTGGAGTCCGAGGGTAATAACAGGCGCCTCCAGTACATGTACCCTAATCAGAGCTATTGGCGGCTGCTCAACCACTACTCTAGTAGGTGCCCTAGTTGCGGCACCTCCTCCGGGGTAGCGTCATCAGTAACTATAGCTCGTGTCCTCACCATCTGTGAGAGAATAGAATGATAAAAGCTCAAACTCCGAGATCAATAAACTCGCACGATAGGAACGAAAGAAGTGAAACTGTCCTAATAGTTCAGTAGCCTTTCAAAGATAAGTACAGACGTCTCCCTACCGATCCTCAAGACTCTACTAAACTCGCTTATGACTCGTAGCACCTATGAACCTAGGGCTCTGATACCAACTTGTCATGAACCAATATCCATCAGTAGGATGCTGTGACCGAACCTAGTCTCTAAAACTAGGTAAGCCTAACACTTATCGAATTTTTAGAAGAATCAACCATCAAACAAAGAGTATGAGATAAAAATCTTATACACCATTACAATTACCGTAACCGGTAGTACAAGTCATAAGCTTTAGTGAGTTTGCTACAAAAACCTCTTAATACAATTGTTTTGAAATAAAGATAATACAGTGCAAGTACAACAATAGAGGGTGACTCTGAGGCCTGTGAACACAGCAATAGGTTTACCTTGAGTCTTCACAACAAGATCCGTACAGCGAGCTAGCGATCGACTGAACCTGAATTTCCTGGATCTGCACAAAAATGTGCAGAAGTGTAGTATGAGTACACCACAACCTAACCAGTAAGTATCAAGACTAACCTGAGTGGAGTAGTGACGAGGGACAGTCAAGACACCTATTGGACTAGATAACCTGAATAAGTATAGGTATAAAACTAACAAAGTATGATATCTCTACAGAACTACGCATAATGACAACAATACTATGCTGCTTGCAATAGCAGATAGAAGCAACAATTAGTAGCGGGACACCATAAGTAATAACACAGTAGAGTAAGCTGGAGACAATTTAAATCCGGTGAAACCGAATAAAGTAAAGACAAGTAGCAACTTTATAAGAATAACCGCTTTCGCACTAGGTTTGTTCAATAATCCCCAGGAGGTACGAAACCTCAAAACTTACACAATTCATGGGTCACAATTATTGAACCCTAATCACTTGGCATCTTGTGCCCTCATTACAACTGATAACTGCATGGACGACACACATGCCAATAGAACAACTCTCACATATAAGACAAGTATACAGAGTACGTACAAATGATCAGTATCATCAGTGTTCATATTCTTAAACCGATAGGGTGATAAAGTACGTGTATGCTCGTGCAAGTGTTGTATCAAAGTCCAGGCAATGAATAAAATTAGAGAAATGAACAACACATAGAAACGATCCCCACAATTTTCACCAAGTAAAACTCAAACAAATTAGTCATGCCACAACCCAAATATCATCAATAACAACAATGCCCTTAGTCCATCACAAGTCGACACAAATCAATCCCTACATAGCCCACCTTGTCTCACCACATGCATAATAATAAAGTAAATGCCCGCCTTATCTCGCCACACGCGCATAATAATATTCCCACCTTTTCTAGCCACTTGTGCAAATCCACATATAAAGCCCGCCTTGTCACGCCGCGTGTGCAAATATCAATAGTAACAATAGCACGGTAGAAACCTTCTGCAAATGCCCGAACAAAACCTCCAAACAGTATCATGTGCCAAAAACACAACATCACAATAGAATGACTTTCACAACATGTGCCACATTCCATAACATTTCATCTAAAGAGTATCAATACCACAATCGCGCTTAGCCCTCGGCTCAACAAAACTTAATACAATAGCAACAACAACAACACGAGAATATGACAAGTAAATCACCTCAAGAGATTTGGATACAAAGAAGCGGTAGAACGAGCTCACAAAGAATAAACACAATAGGGAATACTAGTCTCAATAAGAATGGATCAACAAGGGAGAAATAATATATAAGAAATGATTCCACATAAGGATGAGGCAACTACGATAAATGATGACTAACCTTCATTTAGGGTTGAGCAATTACGAAGAGATGCAAAAAATTTAATTAAGGATAGGCAACGAAAAAGTTAATCATAACCTCAAATAAGGATAGACAATTACAGAAGAGACAATAATTATTTTAATTAAGGATAAGCAATGAGGAAAGTATAGCATGGCAATCGATCAGGCAACAACTTTAGTTAAGGAACACAAGAGTCCAATAGATAATAAGGGTGGAACATGAAGCAATTAACTCCAATTAAAACACGTAGAGGTGAAACTAGTAAATGGGGACCTTAACAAAACAAAACAACTTCATATCTAATGAGCATAAGAACCTAAGAGCCCTAAAATGTCAACTTTCCATAAATAAGTCCGAGCACGTGCTCGTCACCTCACATACACGGACTTCACATGACACAATTAGCACCAAAGACTCAAATCCAAAGAGGGTAGTTTCCCCACACAAAGTTAGGCAAGATACTTACCTCCAGTGAAACAACCCCCAGATGGCTCAAATCTAGCTAAAATAACTTCAATCCATATATAAAACTCATAGAAAAGAATTCCGAATAATAAAGAGAGGATCTTTAATAATTATTAAAAAGTCAACCCCGGGGCCCCATCTCGAAACCTGATAAAATTCACAAAACCCGAACACCCATTTCGATATGAGCTCAACCATACAAGTTTGTCAAATTCTGATAACGAATCGCCCTCCAAATCCTCATTATTCATTTTTTAATTTTTTTTACAAATTTCCCAAATTTTCACTTTGATTCTCACCATTTTGATGCTAAAACTCAAACAAAACCATGAAGTATACATAGAAATGGAACAAGAGAACTTACCCAATGATTGTAGATGAAATTCCTCTCTCAAAATCACTCACTCTCGGACCTAGGCTTCAAAAATATAACAAAATGAAGAAAACCCCCGAATTACATAGTTGAAAACAAGTTGCAGATGAAGCATTTGTGATCAAGGGTTCGCAATTGCGGAAAAGAACAGGGCTGAAAAAGGTCGTAATTGCGAAAAAATGTTCGCAATTGTGTACTGGGCATCGCAATTGCCCATAGAAATTTTTGCAATAGCGATCCCACCAGAACCATCAGTCTCCCTGACACGAAAATGAGCATAACTCTCTCATACGACGTTCGAATTCGAGGATTCATTTTTCTATGGCTCCGTAGATACATAACATAACTAATGGTTCAATAAACACCAAAATTGGAGCTCGTCAGTTTGGCCGGAGCCTTATGACCGTGGTCATTGTGTTTGGCCGCAGCCTTTTAGTCCTTGAGTGAGATAGCCTCGACGTCTATATCGAGGGTATGCCTTTTTAGGGGTCTTAAAAGTTCGATATATAGCCTTGAATTTGATATCGGGATTATGCCTTTTTAAGGTCTTACAAATTTGTACATGCCTTGCTTGAGGTCTTACATTTTTTATATTGCCTCATGGAGGGCTTACATTGGTGACTTTTGGAGGGCTTATGAGCTCGAAGTTGCCGGCCCTGAGGTCTTATGGCTTCGAGTTTTTGATGGCTTAATGGGGTGATTGTCGATGAAAATCCCTGGGACATCTAAAGTTTTTGGCTTTGGAGTCGTTTCTTGTGAAAATAGCAAACTTTTTGATGTTGCCTCATGGAGGTCTTAGATTATTGCTATTGCCTCGTGGAGGGCTTTCATTGGTGCCTCGTGGAGGGATTATGAATTTGAAAATGCCTTGTTGAGGACTTACGAGTTTGAGCATGCCTCATTGAGGTCTTACGGATGCGATATTGCCTCATTGAGGGCTTACATGTTCAATGTTGCCTCATGGAGGGCTTAATGTTGCCTCATGGAGGGCTTATATTGTTGATATTGTTGGTATTTCCTCATGGAGGGATCACATTAGTGTCTCGTGGATGGCTTAAAATGTGATATTTCCTCATTGAGGGCTTACGTGCTCGAAGTTTCCGGCCCTGAGGTCTTACGGCTTCGAGCTTTTGACGTCAGTCCCCGAGTGTTCGGGAATTTTCTGGACCTGGGGCTGTTTCTTGTGAGAATAGTGAATTTCTTTGGTGCATGAAGTGTTTTGATGATAAAATATTCTCCTTAGATTACTTGGTACACGTATACATGTTTTAACCATCGAGGATTCGATTATTCTACGTGGACACGGTTTATTCGACCATTTGGCCCTGTACATTATTCTCCTGTCGAGACCCTCTTTATCATATTTTGGTTTCTTTGCAGTGGTGATCTCCCGAGGGGATGCCCCTCAGTATTTGAGGTTGATTGAAGAGAAGCCTTGAATACTTAATGAGTTCTCCTTAGGTAGCATATGGATGTTGCGTTGTTAAAAACCTCTTTGGTAAAACTCTTTTGGGATAAAATCCGATATGAGGGAAAAAGAGCGCAACACATGCTTTAAGACCTAAGGTCTTCGAGATGGAGGGTGCTTCGATCCTTTCAATCGAACACCTGCACATAGGTTGGTGTAAAATATGAAGGAAAGAGGGAGAGGATTGTACCTTAACTGTGGTGGCGTTCAAGCCTCGATATGCTTCAATTACTCGTTCCAAGGACACAACACGATCCTTTATTAGTTCATTCGAGGATGTACTCTATGATATTTACTCGGCTGTTTGCTTGTTTTTTGGCCCCTCCGATGTAGAGGGTATCAATGACGGTGCCACATCGTGCACCGCGAATATATCTTTTGCTGCATGCTGCTCTCCATGCACTGTTTTCACTCCATCCTTCGTAGGAAAATTCATCATTTGATGAAGGGTTGATGGTTCCTCCCTCATACTGTGGATCCATGGCCTTCCAAGCAAAGCATTGTATCTCATGTCACCTTCGATAACATGAAACTTGGTATCTTGAATTTTACCGGCCACGTTGACTGGGAGGATGATTTCCCCTTTTGTTTTCTTCCTCCCCATGTTGAATCCGTTGAGGACTCAATAGGCGGGCACAATTTGTTCGAGCAATCCGAGTTGCTCTACCACCCTCGACCTAATTATATTGGTCAAGCTA
The DNA here is from genome assembly GCA_005239525.1 of Nicotiana knightiana. Classification (NCBI taxonomy): domain Eukaryota; kingdom Viridiplantae; phylum Streptophyta; class Magnoliopsida; order Solanales; family Solanaceae; genus Nicotiana; species Nicotiana knightiana. Next base: position 17,757 of record ML393038.1, read on the forward strand.
CCTGGATCCACGAGCACACATTTATGAGGTTGAGACAAGGTCTCGATGACCTCTTTGCTGAATGAATGAGCATCTTCAGGTATGTAGCTCCGAGTTCGCTTTTCCCTGTTGATAGATACTTTTGTTTTTCTTGAAGATGGGTCCCTGAGGGAAGTCTACGCCTCCAATAATCATGTGGATGACGTGCTGTGGTTCTTCTATTTCATTTTTCCTATTCGCCTCTCTTTCCTGAAATTGATTTTGAGCTCGGGCGTGAGGAACTATCGAATGCGCCCTTTGCTAATTAGTCAAGCTACCTCTTCCTGAAGCTGTCTGCAATCCTTGGTCCTATGGACGTGAGTGCCGTGATATTCGCATATCAAGTTAGGGTTCCTTTGCGAAGGATCTGGTAGTACGGGTCTTAGCCACCTGGTGTCTTTGATTTTACCTATGGCCGATACGATGTCTGAAACATCAACGTTGAAGTTGTACTTGGATAGTCGGGGTGCCTCTACCGGCCCTGCGTACCTATCAAACCCTGCTTTGCTCATGAGTCCCCGAGGATTCTGGCTTCGATCCATTCTTTGATCACTTCGAGGTATGTTGCGCCTTGGGATATTTCTCCGATTTTCTATATACGGTTGATACCTTTCTTTGTTAGGCCTCGACTCTCTCTCTACAAGCCTTGATTCCTTTTCTAAGAGCCTGCTGGGATATACCGAGCCCGAGGGCGCTTCCAATTGGTCATCCTCGACTCTAATATTTGGCTGATACCTATTGTGTACATCCGCCCAAACTACGGCGGGATATTCGATTAAGTTTTGCTTCAGCTACTTTGAAGCTATCGAGCTTCATTCATTTAAGACGTGAGCGAAGGCTTGCACTGCCCAATCATCGGAGACCAGTGGTAACTCCATTCGTTCCAATTGGAAGCGGGATACAAACTCCCTTAACATCTCATTCTCTTTTTGTTAGATTTTGAAAACGTCAGATTTCCTCGTAGAGACCTTGATGGTACCAGCATGCGCCTTCACAAAAGAGTATGCCATCATGGAAAATAAATCTATTGAGTTTGGGGGCAGGTTATGATACCACATCATAGCCCCTTTGGACAGCTTTTCTCCAAATATTTTCAATAAGACGGATTCAATCTCGTCATCTTTTAAGTCGTTCCCTTTCACAACACAGGTGTAAGGAGTAATGTGCTAATTGGGGTCCGAGGTCACATTGTACTTCGGGAGATCGGTCATTCTGAATTTCTTCGGGATGGGCTTCGGAGCAGCACTTGATGGGGATGTCTTTTGCACAAACTTCTTTGAATCTACATCCTTCAGAATCGGGGGGTGCGCCCGGGATCTGATCGACCCTCAAGTGGTAGGTATCCACCTTTTTGTCGTTAACTTCTATCTTCTTTTTGCCTCATTTAATCCTCTATGTGAGGTCCTCGATCATATTCATAATAGCGGGGTCGGCTTTTGATCCGTTATTGCTCGACCTTTCTGGTGCTTGCTCGACTTGCGGAGCCGTTTCTGGTGGTGCTGTGCTTGGAGTTTTTTTTATGGCTTTGTAGTTGAGCAAGCGCCACTTGTTGTTCTTGCAACATCTCAAAAATGACATGAAGGCTAACTTCTCCTTCCTTTTTGGCAGGGGCTCTCCGTGCTTCATGTTTGTTTCCTTCGCACACACTTCCGTGTGTATGAGAGCTTACATCGACATGTCGAGCATTACGTGAGCCCTTATCAACGGTGATTTGTACAGGTTCCCCTTCGGGATTCTATGGTGGTACACCGGCGCCTGAAGCAACTGCACCGTTCTCTCCATGATCCTCAGGATCTTTGTCTTCATGTGCATTCACTGAGTTATACATTTACTGACTTGAAATTGAATATTCTTGGACAAGAAAAAGTGTAAAGAATAACTTTTGTTTTAGAAAACCAAATCCAAAACAATTACTATTATTTTTAGCCCCACGGTGGGCGCCAAATTGTTTACCGGGAAAATTGTAATTACAATTATGTCTGATTTTGTGGTTCTAAAAATATGTGATTTATTCTAATACTGATATTTTAGGCAATAGATGCTAAGTGACAGTTAAGAAAAATGAGATAAGAGCAAAGGGTACTGGAATTGTGCAAACCGAGTAGTTATGAGACGAGGTCTCGAGCCAGTCAAAATAAGGCTTCGAGGTCGAGCTCGAGAGCTTGACAGAGTCTCGAACTTGTTAGAATAAGGCCTCGAGGTTGAGCTCGAGTGCTTGACAGAGAGTGATCGATGGAGGGTTAATAGATTAATGGGCCTCGAAGATGGCCTCTTTATGATTCACAATAAACAATAAGCGAAGAACAATAAATGAAACACAATAAATGGAAGAAATAAATCAATGGAGAAATTGTAGAGAATGTTTGAGTTAGAGAGCAGAGAATGTTTTTATTATTGTATTGAATATCATATATGTTACAAAGTGACAAAGGTCCCCTATATATAAGAGGGGGAATCCCAACATAGTACATGTGTAATTATTACAAAGAAATGCAGCTTGTACAACTACTTAATGTCTCGATACAGACTTGTACTATTCTTGCAGACTTGGTCAGCTTTAACCACATGCCTTTTGGGAATTTTCCCCTTTTTTCATGATGGTCATCAATCTACACTGCCCCGAGGTCAAGCGTGGAGAATCCTCGATATGATTCCTTGAGGTTAAACCTCGGACTATGATTCGAGCCCTCTGAAGATGGGTTATGGAATGCCATATTGGTCATAAAATTGGGCTCTCCGATTTTAGCCGTATACAGATAGTCCCCGCATTTCATAGAATGAAGTGATAAGACACGGTCTTGAATTCTTGCCTCTTCAATATCCTCATTATGATGTTAGCCTCTTCAGAACACTAAATGATGTGACATAAAGGCCGCGTAGAGGTCGCTGTCAGCATGATTCCCGAGAAGCCCATGAACTGCAATTGGTTCGACCTTTCCGCTTCTCAAACATTCCCAAATGTCTCCTATAAATACTTCAATTCTTTTCCTTTCACACTTTTACAGTATCTTTAAGTCCTCAAAATTTAGCTAACAATTTTCTCCTTTCATTCTCTTTCTCCGCTTGCTTCTTCATCTTATCTCTTTGAAACTCAGTCACAATTATGGCAAAAACCTCCAAAACGCTACCTCAAAAAGAGGGAGCCACTTTTTCGTCATGCCCGTCTAAGGGCAAATAAAAAACTCCTCCAAGTATCGAGCAGTGCATTCATGGTTCCTTTGACACCGTCTCCGATTTTACCATTGAGAAACTCTCTTCTACATCGGGCCTATGCGAGCCCATGTCTCGGTACATAAGTGTAGTGACCGATATAAAGAGGGTAAAGATAGACTTCCTTTGGGGGGAGGCGACGCAAGTAGAAATTCCTAGAGCTGAGGAAAGCATAGTCACTCATAAAGCTGGCTTCCTCAACGTATATACATACCCCTTTACTTTAGGCCTCGTAGATTCTTCCTCTCTACTGATAGACCCGGTGATTATCGACTTCTATCGTTAGTACCGAGTGACACTCGATCAGATTTATCCCTCTTTTTGTAGGATTGTATATATGATTCGATATATCCCTAACATGGTCGAGGGAATAACTTTCACACTAGGCCACCTGATCAGATTGTATAGATCTCGTCTCTTCCGAGGGGATTTAATCAAGATACACCCTCGATCTTCCAAGGCGCTCTTTGACTGCATCGATAAGGAAAAATATCGGGGATGGATGAGCTAGGTTGTTAGATTCATAACCTTGGACCTCATCACCAATGAAAGAATTCCATTCACGGAGGAATGGAACATGAAGCGTAAGTATCTCCACATCGAGTATGTTTTATCACTTCTTTTTCTTTCTGATCTGACCTCCTTCTCTTTTTATTTATTTTCTACTGATTTTGTAGCCACGGTTTGGTTCCCCAGCGTGGTGCAGGACCTTCTGAGATGGATCAAACTTTTGGACTCCGCTCTTCCATACAGCAAGCGCGTTTGGCGCGATTTGGCCAAAAGACAGTGGCAGGCCAAGAATCACGGTATGCTTTTATTGTTGCCATTTCCTCCCTCTTTGTAAGTATTCTCTATGGTGGTGAGTTTGATACATCATGCCTATGCAGTCCTTGGGGAAGAAGTGTCGATGAGACCGCCTCCTCCTGGTGAGGAAGAGGCTTCGAATGCCGCCATGGATAAGAAAACAAAGATGGAAACATCGGCGGCATCTCCAAAATCAAAAAAAGCAAAGGATCGAAAGCCCAAGACCGACGCTACAGTCCTTACCTTGATGGCCGCTGAGAGACTTAGGGCCGAGGAAGAAGATGATGATACCTGCCCTTTGGTACAAAGGGTAAAGCGAAGCGTTGATGCTTCGAAAGTTTCTAGGCAGACTGCTGCAGAGTTGGAGGCGGCCTATGCGGACCCACCTCGAGTTGAGGAGACCCTAGAGGATGGTTTGAGTGCAGTCCCCGAGCCGATCGTCGGACATGGAACAGTCTGTGTTATGAGTTCGGAGGGCTCTCTTCTAAAGTTTTTTGGGGTCGAGAGGAATCCCGGATGGAAGTTTATGCTGCAGGCGGATTTCAATCGGGTCTGTCATCTTCTCCAGGGGAGATAGAAGATGCCCAGGATCAGAATGCCTCCAATTTGGGGACCTCTTTAGGAGAGGGTGATACATTCAGAGATTATTTTGAAGGCGTTGAGGAGGAGACCGATCTTAACCTCTCCGTCACTCTCGAGGAGGCCGAGAGGCTTCAAAAGATCTTCTCGATATACTATTTGTGCCTCAGATTTTTACCCTTACTTTTCTAACTTCCTTCTTTTGTGTTGTAGGTTAAAAGGTTGTATGACCAAGATATCTCTAAGCTACATGACGAGCTGACTTGTCGTGAGGAGGAGCTTGGGAAGCTTACATCGGAGTTAAATGAGCTAAAGGCTCTGCATACCCGAAAAGAGGATGAGCTGGTCGACCACCAGGCACGTTCATAGAGAGCGTTCCAGGAGAGGGCCGAATTTACTGAACAGGTAATCTGGTACCCTTGAACTTGTCTTTTATTGCCATAATTGATGCTAACTAGCTTGTCTTCTTTATTTGCAGATTGGGCAAAAGGATGCCCTAATGGGGCAGCTTCGAGGGGAGATTGTGGACAAGGACACCGAGATCCTCGAGCTGACGTGGCTGAATGATGGCGTGGCCTCGGAGAGGGACATACTTCGAGGAGAGATATCCTCGACTTAGGGCCTTCTTCGAGGTGCTCAGGAGGAGGCTGCTGGATTATCCGCGGCTAAGTCCGAGGCTGATGAGTTTGTTTCCTCGTACAAAGGGATGCTGCCTCCACAAATGATCGGGCCAGGGAGATATCTAAAAAGGCCGAGATGAAACTGGATCGGGCTGTTACTCATGCTCGCTTGCAAGCTAGGAGGAAAGACTTCGAGGAAGCGAGTGCCAAAGGTGTCGATCTCTCTACCAAGATTGAAGAAGCCAGGGCCTTGGAGGAAGAATCATCAATCTCAACCACGTCGGACGAGGGCTCTGGAAGCCACTCGGGCAGTAGCGAAGGCGAGGAGTAGACTTACTTACTATTTTTGCTTTATCGTTTTTGTGCATGGGATCCTCGGGGGAACTTTGTAAGTGTAATTATATTTTTAGAATGAAAAAGATCTTCTTTGTTTCGTATCTTCAAATTTTTCTCTGCAATGTTTATGCAAAAGTCGACCTTCGAGCTCTGAATTTAGCTCTTTGGAGCCCGTTCTTGTAGTAACAGAGATCCTCAGGATCGGACACCTTCTCAAGGCTAGGTTGGCATGGGAGTTTCCATCCCTCGACCGTTGTATGGTAGCGTCATTTATATGACATGACTGTGAAGTGATCGAGGTGGCCCCGCCAGTAAATTTCCCCAAAAGCCATAACGACCTTGTCAGAATGAATTGTCCCTCAAACTAGATGAATAGTCGCCGCTCGTTCTATATATATGCTTGCTCTTAGGTTTTGCAGCGTGAAAAACTAGTTTTCTCTTTACAGTTCTCTTCCTTCTCTCAGCTCTTCTTTAGTTCAAGGCTTTAATTTAGCTTTCTCCCTCTTTATCTTTATTCAAATAGTTATGGTTGTCGTGCCAAAATCCGCTCATCAAGAAGAGGGAAACTCTACCTCTGCTTCTTGCCCGGTCGGTGGTACACCGCCAGGGTGCGGCAAGTTAACCTCGAGTTGTTTGCATTGAAGAAAGACTTTGCACTAGAGAAACCCCTTCGATGCTCCGGGCCATCGAGAAACATTCGTCGAGGTTTATTCGATCGATAGAGGAGAATCACCTTGAGGCCGTGAGGAGAGATTGTGGATGGGGAGAAAATGTGATGATGTAGATACCTTCTAGAAGAGAATGTTATTGCCCGTGTAGAGGAATTCCTAAATATGTATACGTACCCATTTACATTGGGCCCCCTCTACCGCCTTGTGCTCAAACTCTGCAAAAGGTATCGAGTCACCTTGGCTCAGATTCATCCGTCCTTCTAGCGGATAGTGGTGATGATAAGGTTCTTTCTGGTGCTTGCTCGACTTGCGCATCCGTTTCTTTCTGGTGCTTGCTCGACCTTTCTGGTGCTTGCTCGACTTGCGCAGCCGTTTCTAGTGGTGTTGTGCTTGGAGTTTTTTTATGGCATTGTAGTTGAGCAATAGCCACTTGTTGTGCTTGCAACCTCTCAAAAATTACATGAAGGATAACTTCCCCTTCCTTTTGAGCAGAGGCTCTCTGTGCTTTATGTTGGTTTCCTTCACGCATACTTCCATCTGTATGAGATCTTGCATCGACATGTCGAGCTTTGCTTGAGCCCTCATCAATGGATATTTTTACCGGTGCCCCTTCAGGGTTCGGCGGGGGTACACCGGCGTCTGAAGAAGCTGCAACGTTGTTTCCATGATCCTCAGGACCGTTGTCTTCATGTGCATTCACTGAGTTAGAAATTTTCTGACCTAAATTGAAGATTATTGGACAAGAAAAAGTGTAAAGAATAACTTGTGTTTTTAGAAAACCAGCACTAAAACAATCACTATTATTTTTAGCCCCACAGTGGGCGCCAAACTGTTTACCGGGAAAATGGTGATTACAATTATGTCTGATTTTGTGGTTCTAACAGTATGTGATTTATTCTAATACTTGTTGTTTAGACAATAGATGCTAAGTGAGAGTTAAGAAAAATGAGATAAGAGAAAAGGGTACCGGAATTGTGCAAATCGATTAGTTATGAGACGAGGTCTCAAGCCGGTCGAAATGAGGATTCGAGGTTGAGCTCGAGAGCTTGACATAGTCTCAAATTGGTCGGAATAAGGCCTCGAGGTCGAGATCGAGTGCTTGACAGAGGGTGATCGATGGAGGCGCAAAATATTAATTGTCCTCGAAGATGGCCTCTTTAAGATTCACAATAAACAATAAGTGAAGAACAATAAATGAAACACAATAAATGGAAGCAATAAACAATGGAGCAATTGTAGAGAATGTTTGAGTTAGAGAGCAGAGAATGTTGTTGTTCTTGTATTGAATATCATATATATTACAAAGTGACAAGGGTCCACTATATATAAGAGGGGGAATCCCAACATAGTACATGTGTAATTATTACAAAGAAATGCACCTGGTACAACTATTTAATGTCTCGGTATGGACTTGTACTATTCTTGCGGACTTGGTCAGCTTTAACCACGTGCCTTTTGGGAATTTCCTGCTTTTTCATAATGGTCATCGATATACACTGTCCTGAGGTCCAGCGTGGAGAATCCTCGATATGCTTCCTCGAGATTAAACCTCAGACTATGCGTCGAGCTATCTGAAGACGGGTTTTGGAATGCCATATTGGTCATAAAATCGGGCTCTTCGATTTTAGCCGTATACAATGTGGTACCATTTATGCTTGACGAAACGGCGTTGAAGCATAAAAAACAAGTGCAACACAACCTAAATCTATCCGAAGCTCACCTAAGCCACTCGGGACCTCGTCCGAACATACCAACATGTCCCCTAACACAACATGGACCTAATCGAGGCCTCAAATCACATCAAATAATGTCGAAATTGTGAATCACACCTCAAATCAAACTTATGAACTTTCAAATCTTCCAACTTCCAAAAGATGCTGAAACATATCAAATCAACCTGAAATGACGTCAAATTTTGCATGCAAGTCCCAATTAAAATAACAGAGCTAATATAACTCCTTGAATCAAAGTACTCGGTCAAATGTCTCAACCTTCCAAAAACTTCAACTTTCAAACTTTCGCCGAAATGCTTAAAAATTCTCTACGGACCTCCAAATCCAAATCCGGATGCACGCCTAAGTCAAAAACCACCATACGAAGCTATTGGCATCATCAAAAAGCTATTTCTGAGTCGTCTTTACAAAAATCAAATTCTGGTCAAGTTTTACTGCTTAAGGTTCTAAAACACGAATCCTTCTTCCACATCAATCCTGAATTAACCGAAGTCCGAACCCGGCTATGCATGCACGTCATAACACATAATACGTACCTTAAGCCACTAAAAAGAGGTAATACTCAAAACACCCAGTCGGGTCGTTACAGATTTTGTGTGTTTGTTGCTAGTAAGGGGAATCACTTCATTTTGAAGCACACACGGCGAGATAAGGGGTTAAACCGTGTGAAGCTATTTTGGGAAAAATATTTTTATAATAAATTTAAGGCTCACACACAATTATAAGGAGGACTTGTGATTTGTGATTATGAGGTGTGGTACCTTGGGGTGGTTCTTGTTATACATTATGTGTTGGAACGACTTGATTATTTGAATTGTTGTTGCATTCCTTAAATTATTTCACTTGTATTTAACTGTGTTTTTGATTATTTTGCTAATCTAATACATGTTTACTCCTTGTCATCATTTATTTCTTTAACTTTTTGTTGTTAGCATTATATTAATATTCTGCACAGGTTTTCATGTCTAGTATGTCTCTTGACCAGTACCTCGTCACTACTTCACCGAGGTTAGTCTTGATTCTTACTGGGTACCATTGCAATGTACTGATACTAAGCTTTCTACATATTTTTTTGTGTGTAATTCCATGTACCTCTGACTGTGCCGGATGCTGGTGAGTTGATTCAGACATTACAGATACTTCAAGGTATACCTGCTTGACGCTCGCAGGCCTCGAAGTCACTTTTTGATATTATCCTTACTATTATTTATCTTCATTCCAAAACAATATTTTATTTAGAGATTTCTAGTGTATTTCAGTAGAGCTTATGACTTCATACTACCTGTTTTGCGGATGTATAATTATTGTTTCACTTTGGTTTTATTATGTAATTTACTAGATGTTTATTTCTGTTAATTCTCGCATGTGCTAAACTTACCTAGTCTTAGAGACTAGGTTCCATCACTATCCTAAAAGTGAGATTTTGGAGTCGTGACGTACATGGTAAAATATGAAGTGTGGCTTAACTACCCACAAAGTTTGGCACTCAATTAAGGGAGTCTTGGGTGGAGAGAGTGGCAGAGAATAGGAAGAGGAGAGGAGAGTAAAAGAGAAATGGGTGTAACTGAATCTCCTAACATAAGACACTAATAATGGATTTTATATAAATTGTAAGAAAACCTTGTTTAGGACGGGTAATACATAAAATTAAGACAACTTTTGTTAATAAATTTCAAATACTGTATAGGAACAAAAAAATCCCTAGTAATTTTTATTAAAATGGGTAAGTTTGGGTTATTATTTTTGGTTTAATAGGCAGTTATTATAGTTTCCTACCGCAAATAATACACCATGGGGAGATTTGCACGAGTAGGATATTTCTGTGCCGCTATTTAACTTGTCTCCACTTTAGAAGTTTGTGCAAAAATGGCCATTTTAAGGTTGATAAAATAAATCGAGGTAAAATATTCATTTCTTTTTCTTTCTTCTTCTTCTTCTTCTTCTTCTTCTTCTTCTGTACAGTTTGCTAGGGAAGGATCTTAGTAAAAAATTTCTCCTGCTCTATTTCTGAAGACATTTGGAGTGGATATAAAATACTATAATTCCTTATCTTTGTTGGGATATTCTTCATGCAATATAAAGTTATAAGTCATTATGATCCTTTATTAACTATATGTGATGATCCGATAGATTGATTTGAGTACTAGACCTTAATTTCGAGTTCCGAGACCTCCATTAGCTCCGTTTGATGTTTCTTGTTTTACATGTGTTGTCCATTTCACTTTTTAAAAAGGTTTTATGTGAAAATTTGAAGAAAAAATGATTTTTGACTTTAAAAATAACATGAGTTAACTACGGCAACATTTTGTGAAAATGATCCCCGATCGGTATTTTGACGATTCCAGTAGGTTCGTATTGTTGTTTTTGACTTTGGAGTATTCCCGAAAATGAGATTGGAGATCCCTAGGTTGATTTGATTCATTTTTCTGAAATGTAGAAATTTGAAAGTTTGGAAATTTCCTAGGTTTGACCGTATTTTTACTACATGGAGATCTAGTTCAAATTTTAATGCTGGGACTTCGTATAGGTCCGTATTACTATTTGGAACTTGTTTGTAAAATTTGGTACATCTCAGAGTTGGTTTGAGATGATTCAGATGCTTAGTTGTGATTCTAGTTGTTCTTGAGTTTCCCTTTTGAAATTTCATTTATTATGAGGTTTGTTTGGTAGTTTTAGGTGTTATTTTGGTGATTTGATTGCTTGAGTGAGTTCTTATGATGTTATTACACTTGTGTTCATGTTTGGTTTAGAGCCCAAGGGGCTCGGGTGAGTTTCAGACACATTTCAGATGAGTTTGCATGGTTTGAGTTTGTTGGTTTATGGCGTTCAGTTGCAGATCTCGCATTTGCAAGGCCTGGCTCAAAATTAGAGCCTCTCTTTTGCAGATAAAAGTTCGCATTTGAGATAAGGGCCTAGGATTGGGTAACCTCGCATTTGTGAGGAAATTGTTCGCATTTCCGAACAGTCCAGGATCGCTTTTGCGAGCATTTGCTCGCATTTTTTGCGCCTGGCAAACATAGAACATCTGCACAATTACGAAGAATTTGGCCGCATTTGCAAAGGTAGGATTTTCACATTTGCGATTACTTTTGTCACACTTGCGACATCTAGGCATCTGATGCAGGGTTCGCATATGCGACCTATGTTTAGCATCTGCGATGGTCGCAGTTGCGAACAATACATCGCAATTGCGACATCTGCAGCTGGGTAGAAGATGAAAATCGAGACTTAGCTCATTTTACACCATTTCTCAATCCTAAACACTCAAGATGTATTTTTTCAAGATACTTTTCTTCCCAAATTCATCAGTAAGAAACTCTAATCCACTTTCTTTCAATTCCCCATTACTTTTCATAAGATTTGAACATTAAATTTAGGATTCCATGGTAGAAATTAGAGATTTTGTAAAATTGAGGTTTAGACCTTGAAATTGAGGTCGGATTTCAAAACAAATCACATAATCAGGCTCGGGGATGAATGGTACTCGAGTTTTGGTCCAAACCTCGGGTTTTGACCAAGCGAGCCCATGATTGACCTTTGTTGACTTTTTCAAAATATGATCAAAATTGACCATCTTTCATTAATGGGTAGTTTTTAAAGCTTATTTTGAATCGTTTGATCAACAGTTTGTTGGAATTGGTTGGTTTGGAGGCTTATCCAAAAGGCAAGGCCGTGGTTTATTGAATGCTTTAATTGCGGAGTGAGGTAAGTATTGTGTCAAACCTTGACTTGAGGGAATTAGGATTTGTTGAATCATTTGTTATGTGAATATGTGGGGAAACAATGTATATGCGAGGTAACGAGTGTATATATGCCGTTATGGGATTTAGCATGCAGGAACTGGATATTTATTTCCATGTTTTCGTTTATTTCATGATATCTCTTATTTCATGCTTTAATTGTTATATGTAGTTACTTGACTTCCATTCTATATTTGTTACTTGTCATTAATTGTTACCCCGCCTAATTTATTTGTTCCTCACATTAATTCCGCTTATTTTCTACATGTTTCTTTGTGCCTTAATTGCATATCTTAATTGTCACAGGTTTTACCTAATTTTATTGTTTTCGATAGTATTTGTTGCACTCTATAATGTTGTTTCACTTGCGTGAGCTGTTTAACTGTTATGTACCGATGAATTGGTAAAGCATGAGATTTCAAGATGCTAGAGATTCTCCGATTATTTTGTGGTTCTTTACTGTCTTGTACATTTACCTTCTTGATGTAGACATTTGGTAAATATTGTTGTTAAATTTTTTGTGTTGATGATTGAAATTGTTTGGGGAGCGACTTGCACTCTGCAACGGAAATTGAAAGGTATTGAAATGAAATTAAGTAATATGGACAAATTATGATATGAACAAGTGGTGATATGGTGGGATCGGGTTGTGTGCCACAATAGATTGGATATTTTGCAATTGTTTGTGATTGTTGAGTTATTCTCGGTATTTTGATATGAGTCTTGATACTTTGTTATTTTGGGATGTCTAGTAGTTGAGATTTTGGATCCATTTTCATGAGTTAATTTCTTTATTTCTACTCTTGTTTTTTCTGTTATAATAATAATAATAATTATTATTATTGTTATTTTGTATAGGTTCTTTGTAAGTGACTTTCCATAGCCTCGTCACTCGTCGAGGTTAGGCTCGTCACTTACAGAGTACATGGGGTCGATTGTACTCATACTATACTCTGCACTTCTTGTGCATATACCACTGTGGGTCCCAATGGTCACGGAGCCAGACTGCTTAGATTCAGCTACTTTTCAGAGACTTAAGGTATAGTTGCACGACGTCTGCAGCCCTGAAGCCCCCTTCCATTCTGTCATTACTATTTATTTTAGCTTCAAAATAATTATATTTTGTTCAAACTTTATTTGTAGCACTCTAGATGCTCATGTATTTGTGACTCCGGATTTTGGGATATGTTTAGATTATGTTATTTAGCATTATATTACTCTATTTCTGACTATTTAGGTTATTGTTGTTAAAGTTTTGATTTGGATTGTTAAAACTGGTTAAGTAACTTAGCTAACATTGGCTTTCCTAGAAAGTGAAATGTTAGGCTCCATCACGATCCTGAAGTGGGATTTTAGATCGTGACAAGTTAGTATCAGAGAACTAGTTTGTCTAGGTCTCGCGAGTCATGAGCAAGCTTCGTAGAGTCTAGAGGACTGGTACAGTGACGTCTGTACTTATTTCAAGGGGCTAGAAGGCTTAGAAAAATTTTACTTCTTTGTTTCTCTATCGTGCGCCTTTAATCCATTACTGAAGTTTGAATCATTCTACTCTTGTTCTCTCGCATATGGTGAGAACACGCACATCATCCACAGCCGGGCAGGAGCCGGAGCCCCCTGTTATAGCCACTGCCAAGGGTAGGGGCCAGGGCTGAGGCTGAGGCAGAGGCAGAGCTCAACCCAGAGCACACGCAACAACACCTATTGTGGAGCCTTTGATTCATCATGAAAGATGAGGTCCAGTTAAGACCACACCAGTCGGACCCGCTCAGGCCCCGAAGAGATTTATAGCCACTCTCGTACTTCAGGATGCACTATTTCGCTTCGTTGGACTCATGGGGAGTGTGGATCAGGGTGGAGTATTCCTATGACGCCAGTCGTCTCTCAGGCTGGGGGAGGAGCACAGACTCCCGCCACTCACACTCCGGAGCAGATGGCTCCCATATATCAGACTCCAACAGTTCTAGTAGTTGTGGTGGTTCTGCCCGTTATTGCTACACAACCCGGGGTGAGGCCCGCAATATCTTATGAGGGATTGTTGATTTTGGATAAGTTCACCAAGCTCTTTCTTATTAATTTTAGTGTTTCACCTTCTGAGGATCCACAAGATTATTAGAACCATTTCCACGAGGTGTTGCGTAACATGGCATTGTTAGACCAATGGGGTCGACTTCCCAGTGTTCCAGATGATCGGTTCCGCCAAGAGATGGTGACAGGATTTTTTGCAAAGCAGACCAGCCGGTTAACCTCCACTTACTTGGGATTAGTTTTTGCAGTTCTAGATAATTTCATTCATTTCACTATGAGAGAGGAGTACCATAGGAAGTTCGAGCGCCTCCACCAAGGTGGCATGAGAATCACCCAGTATGAGACCAAATTTGTAGGCCTAGCCCATCATGCAGCTATCTTGATTCAAGAGAGATGGTGATGAGGTTTATTGATGGTCTTACTTTCAGCATCAAGATTCATATGGCTAAGGAGCCGGGGGATGATATTTCCTTCTAGAGGGCCGTAGAGATAGCTAGAAGAATTGAGATGATTCATAGTTAGGGTACAAAGACGGTGTATGAGAAAAGGCCTTCTCATTTTGGTGGTTTAAGTGGTGCCTCATCTGGAGGCAGGGGTTCTTTTTATAGAGGTCATCCTCCTAAGCTGATTTAGTCATCTCTTCAGGTACCCAAAGGTGCTTCGAGCAATCGTGGTTCTTATGGGTCTCGTCGTGAGCATCTAGCATTCAGTGTACCACCGCTCTAGAGTTACTATAGTGGTTATCTGGGCCATTAGGGTTAGTCCCTGCTTCAACAGCCACAACAGCCGAGAAAGTGATTTGCTTATGGAGTTATAAGTCACATCAGGAGGTACTGTACTAGATTGATGGGCGACAGACCTTAGCAGGGTTGTCCCACCATTACGGCATCAACTGCTTCACCACCCTCACAACTAGCTAGAGGCGAAGGTCAGGCAACAAGAGGTGGAGGTCAGGCCATTAGAGGTGGAGGCCAGCCAACTAAAGGTCGCCAGAGCGGCGGAGGCAAGAGAGGTGGGGCCCATCCCAATTATTATGCATTCCCAGCCAAATTTGAGGCAGAGTCATCTGACGCTGTCATCACAGGTATTGTTCCGGTTTTCTATAGGGATGCGCCAATTTTATTTGATCTAGGATCTAATTGTTCATACGTTTCCTCCTATATTTCTTAACATATGGTTATGCCTCATAATTCTTTGAGTTCTCTTGTATATGTGTCCACACATGTGGGAGATTCTATTATAGTAGATCAGATTTATCGTTCGTGTGTGGTTTCTATCGGGAGCCTTGAGACTAGTGTAGATCTTTTACTTTTTGATATGGTGGACTTTGATGTTATCTTGGGCATGGATTGGCTGTCACCTTATCATGCTATATTGGACTATCATGCCAAGATGGTGACTTTAGCCATGTCGGGGTTGCCTCAATTAGAGTGGAGGAGAACTCCTAGCCATGCTATCAACAGGGTTATTTTTTATGTGAAGGCTCGACATATGGGCGAGAAGGGATGTCTAGAATTTTTGGCCTATATTCGTGATCCTAGTTTGGAGGTTCCTTCCATGGATACAGTAACAGTTTCACGCGAGTTTCCAGAGGATTACTAGCAGATTTTCCTAGGATGCCACCTGACAGAGATATCAACTTCTTTAATGACTGGGCTCCGGGCACTCAGCACATTTTTATTCCACCATATTGTATGACCCCAGATGAGTTAAAGGAACTGAATTAGCACTTGCAGTATTTGCATGATAAGGGTTCATTAGACCTAGTGTCTTGCCCTGCGGTGCACCAGTGTTGTTCATGAAGAAGAAGGATGGTTCGATGAGGATGTACATAGATTATCGACAGTTGAACAAGGTCACTATCAAGAACAATTATCTAATGTCGATAATTGATGACTTATTTGATCAGCTTCAGTGTGCTAAAGTATTTCCGAAGATTGATTTGAGATCTGGCTATCATCAGTTGAAGATTAGGGCATTGGATGTCCCTAAGACAACTTTTCGGACTCTGTATGGTCATTATGAGTTCTTAGTGATGTCATTTGGCTTTACAAATACCCCAACAATATTTATGGATTTGAAGAGTCGGATATTCAAGCCCTATTTGGATTCTTTTATGATCATCAGTTGAGAGAAGTGTGAGCAGAATTTGCGGGTTGTACTTTAGACTCTGAAAGATAGTTAGCTATATGCCAAGTTTTCGAAGTGTAAGTTTTGGTTGGATTCAACTCCATTTTTGGGGCATTTGGTATCTTTTGAGGGCATTAATGTGGATCCTATGAAGATTGAGGTAGTCTAGAACTGGCATAGACCTACTTCAGCTACAGAGATTCAGAGCTTCCTGGGTTTGGCGGGTTATTATCGCCAGTTCGTGGAGGGGTTTTCATCCATCGCGGCCTCATTGACGGGTTATTTATCGCCGGTTCGTGGAGGGGTTTTCATCCTTCACAGCCTCATTGACTAGATTTACCCAGAAGGGTGCCCCATTCAGATGGTCTGATGACTGTGAGTTGAGTTTTCAGAAGCTCAAGACTACTTTGACTACAGCTCCAGTGTTGGTGTTGCCTACGGGTTCGGGGTCTTACACTGTGTATTTTGATGCATGACATATTGGGCTTGGCACAGTGTTGATATAAGACAGTAGGATGATTGCCTACACATCTCATTAGCTGAATATTCATGAGAAGAAGTACCCATTCATGATCTCGAGTTGGCAGCTATTGTTCCTGCATTAAAGATTTGGAGGCATTATCTCAAGGTGTGTCATGTAAGGTGTTCACAGATCATTGTAGTCTACAACACTTGTTCAAGCAAAAGGGTCTAAACTTGAGGCAATGGAGGTGGTTAGAGCTATTAAAGGACTATGATATCACCATCTTGTACCATCCCTGGAAGGCCAATATTGTGGCTGATGCCTTCAGTAAAAAGGCTGAGAGAATGGGTAGCCTTGCATATACTCTAGTGAGTGAGAGACCACTAACATTAGATGTTTAGGCTTTGGCCAATTAGCTTGTGAGCTTAGATGTTTTGGAGCCCAGCCGGTTTCTTGTTTGTGCGGTTTCTCGGTCTTCTTTGTATGAGTGCATCAAAGAGCATCAGTATGATGATCCCCATTTTCTTGTCTTTAAGGACACAGTGCAGCACAACGATGCCAAGGAGATTTCTATAGGAGATGATGGGGAGTTGCGAACAGAAGGGCGGATTTGTGTGCCCATTGTGGATGGGCTTTGTGAGTTGATTTTCGAGAAGGCCCAAAGTTCGAGGTATTCCATTTATTTGTGTGCCGCCAAGATGTATCAGTATTTGTGACAATATTATTGGTGGAGAAGAATGAATAGTAGAGTATATGGCTCGGTGTTTGAATTGCCAACAGGTGAAATACGAGCATCAGAGGATGGGCGGCTTGCTTTAGAGACTTGAGATTCCCGAGTGGAAGTTGGAGCATATTACCATGGATTTCGTTATTGGACTCCACGGACTTTTGATGAAATTTGATGCAGTTGGGTCATTGTAGATAGTTTGACCAAGTCGACACATTTCATTTTGATGGCGGCTAGCTATTCTTCAGAGCAACTGGCTCAGATCTATATCTGGGAGATTATGTGTCTTCACGGTGTGCTGGTTTTTACTATCCCAGATCAGCACAGACAGTTCACATCTCATTTCTAGAGAGATGTGCAGTGGGAGTTAGGTACGCGAGTTGAGTTGAGTACAACATTTTACCCCTAGACAGACGGGCAGTCTGACTGACCATTCAGATCTTAGAGGACATGCTATGCGCATGTGTTATGGATTTTGCGGGGTTCTTGGGATCAGTTTCTACTGCTTATGGAGTTCTTCTATAACAAGATTTACCAATTGAGTATTCAGATGGCTCTTTATGAGGCCTTATATTGGAGGCGGTCTCGTTCTCTAGTTCACTAGTTTGAGACGGGAGAGGCTAGGTTGTTGGAAACTGATTTTGTTCGGGATGCCTTAGAGAAATTCCAGTTGATTCAGGATCGTCTTCATACAACCCAGTATAGGTAGAAGATTTATGGTGATTGGAAGGTTCAGGATGTCGCTTATATGGTGGGAGATAGAGTTTCGTTCAGTGTTTCACCCATGAAGGGTGTGATGAGGTTCGGGAAGAAGGGCAAGTTGATCCATAGGTATATTGGTCCTTTTGAGATCCTTGAGAGAGTTGGTGATGTGGACTACGCACTTGCATTGCCACCCAGCTTATCGGTAGTTCACACGGTGTTCCATGTTTCCATGCTCCGAAAGTATCACGGTGATCCGTCCCATGTAGTTCCTCATTTCAGTTTAGATGAGGTATTTTGACTTGGCACAAAGTTTAATAAAGAAAAGAAGACTTTTGAAATATGTGGTCCTAAAAGCTTAAGGGGTAAAAGCTTTATGGGGTCATAATATTTGTGTGGCTATAAAATATTCTCATTAAGGGTAAAGTAGGTAAAATGAAAAGCTCAAAGTTAAATTATTTCTAAATATAGAAATATGTCATTCTTTTTTGAATGGATTAATACGGAGAGTGTGTCATTTAAATTGAAATGGAGGGAGTATTAAATTTCTGCTCATTCCAATTGGACAAGGATTTGACTTTTGAGGAGGAGTCGGTGGCTATTTTAGCACGGCATGTCCAAAAATTGAGGTTTAAGAGTTATCCTTCTCTGAGAGTACAATGGAGAGGTAGGCCGATCAAGGCAGAAACATAGTAGTCTGAGTCCGACATGCGGAGTAGATATCCACACATTTTCACCAGTTCAGGTACTTTTCTATATCCGTTCGAGGACGAATCTTTCTTTTAGAAGTGGAGAATATGACGACCTGATAGGTCATTTTATGTACCAGCCCTTAATTATGACTTCCAAGACCTCCATTAGCTCCATTTGATGTTTCTTGGTTTGTGTGCATGGTCCGTGTCGCTTTTTGAAAAGGGCTTTTATTAGAAAATTTGAAGAAAACATGATTTTTGACTTTAAAAGCAACTTGAGTTGACTACGTTAACATTTTGTGAAAACGACCCCGGATCTATATTTTGACGATTCTGGTAGGTGCATATTGTGATTTTAGACTTGGGCGTACGCTCGAAATAAAAAGCAGAGGTACCTTGGTTGATTTGACTCATTTTGCCTAAATCTAGAAATTTGAAAGTTTGAAACTTTCCTAGGTTTGATCGTAGTTTGAATTCATGGTGACCGGGTTTGGATTTTAATGTTGGGACTTGGTATAGGTCCGTTTACTATTTGAATCTTGTCTGCAAAATTTTGTAATTAGGAGTTGGTTTAATATGATTCGGATGCTTAGTTGTGGTTCTAGTTGTAATTGAGTTTCCCTTTGAAATTTCATTTTCTTTGAGGGTTGATTTGTAGTTTTAGGTGTTCTTATGATGATTTGATCATGCAAGTGAGTTCATATGATATTATTACACTGTGCATGTTTGGTTTGGAACCTGAGCGGCTCAGGTTAGTTTCAGACGCATTTCAGATGAGTTTGCATGGTTTTAAGTCATTGGTTTCTGGTGTTCAGTTGAAGATCTCGCATTTGCTAGGTCTGGCTCGCAATTGGGAGCCTTACTTTTGCACGCAAAAGTTCTCATTTGCGAGCAAGGCCTGGGATTTTGTAACCTCGCATTTGCGAGAATATAGTTCGCATTTGCGAACAGTCCAAGATCGCTTTTGCGAGCATTGGTCGCATTTGAAATGCCTGGCAAGCATAGAACATCTTCGCAATTGTGAAGAATTTTTCCACATTTGCGAAGTTAGGATTTTTACATTTGCAATCACTTTGGTCGCATTTGTGACACCTAGTCTTCTGATGCACTGCCCATATTTGCGACCTATGCTTCGCATTTGCGATGGTCGCAATTGCAAACAAGACATCAAAATTGCGACATCTACAGCTGGGTAGAAGATTGAAAAATCTGGACTTAGCTTATTTTACACTATTTCTCAACCCTAAACACTCTAGAGGAGATTTATAAAGTGACTTTTCTTCCCAAACTGATTGGTAAGAAACTCTAATCCACTTTCTTTGAATTCCCCATTACTTTTCATATGATTTCAACATTAAATTTAGGATTTCCATGATAGAAATTGGGGATTTTATAAAATTGAGGTTTAGACCTCAAATTGTCATGACCCAATTTCTCCTCCGTTGGGTATCGTGATGGAACCTAGTCTTAAGGACTAGGTAAGCCTAAAATTTCTGAATAACAACCATAATAATCATAACATTTAAATGCTTTCTGAAAAGAACTCTCTATACAATACACTTTCCTAATACTCGGTAGTACAGGTCATAAGCTTTACAGATGTTTTACTACAACTTCTAAATATAATTGTTCAGAAATAAATAAAGACAGTGCATGAATCAAATTAGGACGGTGACTCCGAAGCATGCGAATGCTATCAGCAATCGGCGCTGCTATCAAACGATCAACCGGCTACGCAATACCTGAAATCTGCACAAAATGTGCAGAAATGTAGTATGAGCACATCACAACGATGCCCAGTAAGTATCAAAACTAAACTCGGTGGAGTAGTGAGGAGGAATAGTCAAGACACCCACTGGTCTAATAAACTAAACAAGTATAAGAATAACAAAATATGATATCTACATAAATACTATGCAATATGACTAACAATACAGTAATTTCAATAAGAAAGGTAGCAACAAGTATCAGCAAAATACCATAAAATGACACAAAAGAGTGAATGGAACACAACCTAAATCCGGAATCACATATACAACAAAGACAAGTAATAACTCAGCAGTTACAACTGCTTTTGCATCAGGTTTTAGTCAACTCCACGAGGTACTGAACCTCGAATAATTCATAACTCACGGGTCTCAGTACCTGAACCCTAACTTTTGGCAACTGGTGCCCTCATCTCAGCTAATAACTGCACAGACGACCTACATGCCGAATAGAATCATTTTTCATATAGAAGGAAAATACAACAAGGGTATATATACTCAACAACAACAAAGAATCCCCTTAATCCAATAAGAGTGCTTAAAACATAGTTCAAACACTAGTAAGCATAAGAAAAGGAAAGGACAACACGCAAAAATGTTTTCTCACAACTATCACAAGAATAAGCTCGCACGGGTAAGTGTACCACTACACAATATCAATAATAAGAATGTCCCCATGACAACACAAGTCATCACAAATCAATCCCTGACACAACCCACCTTGTCTCGCCACGTGTGCAATCGTAAAGTGATTTCCCACCTTGTCTCGCCACACACGCATAACAATGTTCCCACCTTGTCTCACCACATGTGCAATAGTAAAGTGAAAGCCCGCTTTGTCTCACCAAACGCCCACAAATGTTTCCACCTTGTCACACTACATGCGCTACCCCCCCCCCCCCCCCCANAATAGTAATCACGGTACGGTAGAAACCTCGTGCAAATCCCTATACAAACAACCACACGACATCAACCTCGTGCATCACAATAACCACAACCGCACGACAGAAACCTCATGCATCGCCACAACAAATACGACAGCAACAATGACAATAATACAAGATACGGTAAATAAATCAACTCAATAATCTTCGATCACAAGAAAAATGTAAAACTAGTTAACAAGGAAGAACCACTATAAGGAAAACTAGGCATGACAAGAACAACTCAACAAGGAAAAAAATAACACGTAACAATATACCACACTGTATGGTTCGCCATCAAGAAACTAACACGAATCCAATAATTCCAAATAAGGGTAAGTCCACTAAGGTATAGAACCTCTAAGCTTATTCTAAGGTTGGACAATTACTTGAGAGGTACAACCAATTCCACTAAATATAGACAGCGAGAAGATCATTATAACTTCAAATAACGGGGAACATTTACAAAACAAGAATAGCTATAACTTCAAATAGGGATAAGCAGTTAGGGAGAAGGCAATATGGCTATGGAAGAGATATCAGTCTCAATTAAGGCATATATGAATCAAATATCAATAAGAGTGAATCATGAAGCAATTAATTCTAATTAAACAGGTAAAGGTGAAACGAGTAATTGAGGAACGTAATCATACAAGAACAACTACATATTTAATAAATACAAGAATCGAGGAACCCTAAAAGGCCAATTTACACAAATAAGTTTGAGCACGTACTCGTGACCTTGCGTACACGGACTACAATCAACATAGAAGACTCAAATCCTAAGGGGTAGTTTCCCCCCACAAGGTTAGGCAAGATATTTACCTCAAATAAGACAAATTGATACTCTTAATGAACTTCACGGGTGAAATGACCTCCAGACTACTCAAATCTAACCAAAATAACTCCAAAGCACAAATAAAACTCATAAGAAACTATTACAGATCATAACACAATCTTTACTAAAATCTAGAAATCGATCCAAAAGTCGGCCCCGAGCCCGCACCTCGAACCCGAAAAATTTACGAAATCCGAACACCCATTCAGTTACGAGTCCAACCATACTAATTTCGTCAAATTCTGATACCAAATCGATGTT
The DNA here is from genome assembly GCA_005239525.1 of Nicotiana knightiana. Classification (NCBI taxonomy): domain Eukaryota; kingdom Viridiplantae; phylum Streptophyta; class Magnoliopsida; order Solanales; family Solanaceae; genus Nicotiana; species Nicotiana knightiana. Next base: position 39,995 of record ML393038.1, read on the forward strand.
CAAACCCAATTATTTTCTTTAGAAAAGTTTTGGATAAAAAACCCCATTTCTCCAATCAAAACATGGATTAATTCAAAAAAATGTACTTCGGTAATCATATTAAAATAAAAAAAGTATACTTAGATACTGACCCCCATGAAAAGACAAGAAGAATGTTGGGAAAATTACCTCAATTGGAGCTCTAGAACTCAAAATATGCTTAAAATACTAAAATGGCTGATTTTTTATACTCAGGGATTTTCGCTTTTGCGACAAAAATATCCGCACCTGCGTATTTCCAGCTGTAATTCCCACTTTTGCGGACCATTTATCGCAGATGCGGACCCAACTTTGCATCTGTGAAGCACCAACACCAGCTTTCTTCTCCGACACTAAAATGAGCATAACTTCTTCATACGATGTCCAAATTCGACGATTCTTTTTGCTATAGCTCCGTAATTAAGATATGGAACTAATTATTCAATAAAAACACAAATTGGAGCTCATTAGCGTTATTTGGTACCATTTATGCTTGAACAAATGATGTCGAAACATAACAATGAGTGCAACACAACCCAAACCTATCCGAAACTCACTCGAGCCCCTCGGGACCCCGTTCGAACATGCCAATAAGTTCAATAACCTAAAACGGACCCGCTCGAGGACTAATACTACATCAAACAATGACGAATAAACAAATGGCACCATGAATCGAACTTATGAACTTCCAAATCTTCCAACTTCTAAAACTCTTGTCGAAACCTATCAAATCAACTCGGAATGACGTCAAATTTTTCAAGCAAGTACCAATTGAAATAACGGATCTATTCCAACTCCCGGAATCGTATTCTGACCCCGGTATCACCAACATCAACTATTGGTCAAACCTCTCCACATTCCAAATTTCAACTTTTCCAAGTTTCGCCGAAATGATTCAAATCACCCTACGGACCTCCAAATCCAATTCCGGATGCACGCCTAAGTCAAAATCACCATACGAAAATGTTGAAATCATCTAAAATCCATTCCGGAGTCGTTTACAGAAAAGTTAAATTCCGTACAACTCTTATCGCTTAAGCTTCCAAAACTTGAATCCTACTTCCGATTTGCCTTCGAATCATCCGGTAACTGAAATCAACCTTGCACGTAGGTCGATATACAATAATATGAAGTTGCTCAAGGCCTTATGCTGCTGAACAGAACTTAAATTCTCAAAACGATTTGTCGGGTCGTTACATCCTCCCACTCTTAAAAAACATTAGTCCTCGAACGTGCCAAGAATCACCTCGAAGTCTTCAAATCACTGAATGAACACCTCCAACACACACCCGTGGGTGACCCCACATCACCCCAATCCACATAAGACTGATGACACCATCTCAATTGTAGTTTACCCTTTCTACCAACACTAATACCCTAATCACTTCTCGAAGAGGGGCTACACGTGGTATTAGCACACCGGTCATCATATCCATATTCTACCCTTCCCCCCTTTAATATCAATATTACCCGTCCCATCTTATTAGTCCTGGAGGAAGTTAGGACTACTATCCTAAAGGGTAGGTACTAGGCAGAACCCCTAGGTTTAAAGGATAGATTATAAGCGACAAATAAAACATGTAGAACTGCAAGTGTAGGGGACACACATGAGCAGATATGAGGCTCATGAATTCCTCCACAAATTAGTACACATAACTAGCATGGATTAAACACAAAGAGGTCTTTGAATTTCAGAACTTGAGGCATGATGTCTAAGTGAGAATACAGTAATGGGGCAGTCTGATTACTGAATTTCAGAAGAAATCTTGTTACCAGTTCTAGACTATGAATTATAATCTGGAATTAGCCAAACAATACAAAGGGACAGTTTTCCCAGTTTTAATAAACTTAATGCCTAAGGCCTGCCTAGGCGGGTTTAACAAACTCCAGTTATCCTGTTTAGACTTAATCGTGGTAAATGAGTGAGTATTTAAACAATGTGAATGCAGTGTCCTACAAAATAGGATATCTAAATGCATACAGGGTGTGGAATGATGCAAACCTACGCATGCTTTTCTAAATGCACAAATATTTTCAGAAATAAATCTATTATTATTTAGGGCAAAATTTACTTATTAACACATCCTTTTGACTCGAAACAGGAAATACAGAAGCGTAGTTAAGTTGGTGAACCTAGCACATGATTTCTAATGAAAATAGCAGTATGCCCTTAACACATGAGTTTGGCATAGGTAATATGAGCATGCTGAGAATGAATTCCTAGGGTAACATGATTTCTAATGCAAATATTGACGGTTAAATTTTTTAACCTAAAACGGGATTTCTAGACATGGTGATCGTGAAGATGCAGAGACACTGACATTATAACAACCATTTTATAGTTATTTAACTATGAACATGATTTCTAAGTGAGGCATGAGTATGGCAAAGATGCAGAGATAAACGGGCCTAAAACATATTTTCTAATGCATACATGGAAAGTATTCGTAAGCATGGTAGCTATTGCACACATATACAAATAAATCCTATATAATGGTTTCTACCCCTAATTGTACTAAGCATGCACAACCCCGCCCATTTCACTCTGCAGCCCAAAACCATTTTTACAAATTAATTATTACAGACCAGCCTTGCACAAACTCCATAAATAAGAAAATTAAGAAGTTACATTATACAAGGCCTAACAGTAGGCCCAAGTCCTCAGGTCCAACAATGCCATATGCCATGACCTTTTGTAATCCAAGTGCGTCAGAGTTCCTAAGCATCTCAGAAGACCCCAGGCAGTGCTCACACCCAAGTACCCTAGTCGGGAATGAGTAAGTGTAGTGTGGAATGCCAGCCTTGTGTGTTAGAGTTCAATGGGTACTCAAATGGTCCCCAAGGCAGTGCTCACACGAAGTGGGATGGACTTAGAACTAAGAGTAGTGAGATGTGACTATAGTTTAGGAACGAGTTAAGTTTGAAAAGTGGCTTTTGGAAATAATTATTTTGAAAGACAGCTTCAGAAATCAACATAAGAGTTTGTTTTATGAAAACTGGTTTGCAGAAGAAAGAAACAAGACAAGCAGTAACCCACAACATACATGGCTTAGGAAGCAAACACAAATAGGGATATGGGGACTAGGGGACAAATAAGTCACATAGTAGAGGCAGACTTGCACATAAATAGTCCTTAGGCTAGTGCTATATGGTTTAAACAATCACAACCTAGTTATCACAGAATGTTCATGCCAGCAATCTAACACCATCAGATTGAGGGGTGTCGAACAGAGTCACATATTAGGTCCAAGATTAGGATTTACATAATAACTAAGTATTAGGGGGTGCATGCTCATAATGTTGAGAGTTAGGAAGATTCATGATGGAAACATGTAAGGGAAAGCACTAGACATGTTAGATTAAAGGGAAAGGGGAATCACATAGGCAAATAGAATGAAGAGCAGTAATGCGAAGGACATCAGAGTAGTAGTGTGTAGATGCAACAAAACACGAGAGCTGCAGAGAATTAACACAATAGTCAGCCTTGGCTTGTAGCCGGCTAACACATAAACAGTAGCAAGTAACACCAGAAGTAACAGAGCGAGCTTTTGTGTAAGAGAGATAACTTTTTAACCACAAGTGTTCGTGTGTCTATTGGTTTGTTAAGCTAAAGAAAGTAGGGTGTTTATAATTATGAAAACAACTAGAGAAAATAAGGTAAGTAATAATTAGTCTAACATAATTATGGAAATAATAACCAATCAGTATCAATTAAAGGCTTGGACTCCCTTTAATTAAGGAGTCAAGTTCAAACGGGCCAATCAGAGTTAAATCAGGGAAAGGAATCAACTAGAGTGATCTTACTATAACGGGGGTAGTAAAAGCATGGAATGTGTAATAAAGACCAGGTTCATAACACGTAATTAAGGAAAGTACACACTGATAGCATATTAACAAAACAAAGCATGAGTTTAATTCTGAAAATAAGTCGAGGGAATCTCGACTCTAATTGAAATCACAGGGAATCAGGCATAATCAAGGAAAGTATCACACAATCAAGGGAAGCAATTCGAAAAATCAGTATAGAACATACAGAATCATAGGTTTGAAGAAAACATCACAGAGTCAGTAGAGGGTATCAGGAATCCTAACCATGAATTAGAGTAAGAAACATATAGCACATAGAGAGCCTAGAAGAAGTACACAGATTGGCTAAACATAGCAAACAAGACAAACTAAAAAACCTAACAATTGGGGATTTTCCGTAAGAAGGTTTGAATCAAAACGTATTAACAAAGAAAAACATAGAATAACATTAAAGCAGAAGTAAAGGAAAATCGATTTTGAAAGGGGTTTGTGAAACCCTAGTTTTAAAAATAGAAAGATTGTTTAAAGATGAAAGTTTTCAGAAGAAAAACATAGAAAGAAACTTCGGAATACTATAGATCTAAAGTAGATCTAGAATAAATCGAAAGACATAGGGTTAGGGTTTTGTGGAACCCAGATAAGTAAGAAGAACCTCAAAGACGGCACCGGCCTAAGCCGGAACATGTTGTAAACTTAATCAAACGGCCGGAGATGTCGGAAAGTGCTATGGGACCATGGGAGATGAGCCGGACCGCTCCAGGTTCGCCTGAGAGACCTAGAGCATCACTGGACTGGTGCAAAGTGGACAAATAGCCATGAGACGATGAGGAGCCATGGTTTCTGGTGAGAGAACCAGTAGGAGAAGATGACCGAACTCCATCGGAGAAGAGAAGCCAAAGGAGGCTTGTAGAGAGAAATTAGAGCGTAACAGCGAGAGATAGAGAGAGAGTGAGTGTTGAGAGAATGAGGGGTCGGAGGGGGTTAGTGATTAGGTTTAATTATGGTAACACTAATGTGGACCATTGATCTCATTTGATGAACGGTTTAGTTCAAGTGTAGGGTTGGGACGGGTTATTTGTGGGTTTTGGGCTGGGTTGGTTAAAGGGTTTTGGGTCAGGTGGGTTGGGTTTAAAACTGGTTATAATTTAAATAGAAATGGGCTAAACGTTAAATACCCAATTAAATAAGATAATTAATTAATAAAATAGCTAATAATTGTGTAAAAATAAATTGAGACTAAATAAATGAAATTAAGGTGATTGACTAAGATATAAAAATTATAAATGATCATTCGCTGATTTCAAAAATGGTATAAATGCACATTTGTGCTATAATTGCACAAGTTGTTGAAATTAACTAATTGATGCCAATATTGGCTAATTTGTGAAATAATAAAATCCTAAGGGACTTAAGTAGGATATAAATAACATGTTGAGCAAGAAAATGATTTGAAATTATATTATTTATGAATAATTATGGAATATAATGTATTAAATAAACAGGAAAATAATTTGATAAAAATACGAAAAACTTTGAGAAAATACCAGTTATTGTAAGGAGTGGTTTTGAAATTATATATACAAGTTTGAAAATAGTTTGAGGGAAAATTGGGTATCAATAGCTGCCCCTCTTTACCCGGAAAGGATGAAAGAGTTGTCGGGAAAAGATATGATGGCTAATTTTGACCGGAGGGAAATAATATGAAAGATTTAGGCTGCACCGTGGCTTCTGAGCTGTCTACATATCCCTGGTTGTACAGGAATCAGGCTATATGTAGTTCATAAGTCACCGGCAAAGTATACCGGTGAAGTCTCACAAGGACAGACGCAAGGTGCAAGGTAAGGTGAACAAAATGGATTATGGGGTGGTTAGGAGAACTGGAGCGGTCCGCTCTTGCCTGGCTGGCTGTTCTTAGCCAGAATTCATGCAAACGAACAACAAGCATAGATTGTGCGTAATTTAAACACGATGCAGATTCCGATTGGACTATGAATTTTGTCTTTGGACGGTTAAGGATGACGTCCTTAGACCATGATGTCCTCGGCCATGAATCGCTTGATGCGGGATTTGCATGCTATGAAATGGTGTTCTCGGGCCATGAGGATGGTGCCTCCGAATCATGATTCCTTCGAATAATGATATGTAGAGTGGTAAAAGGGATCTGCGGGCCATGAAATGATGTTCTCGGGCCATGAAGATGGTGCCTCTGAACGATAAAGCCTTTGGATAGGGTGGCGATATTCAGCCCATGAGAAGTGCAATAGTATGATGCTGACAAGACAGAGCTTAGTCTTGTGAATTAAAAAGGGTAGAGCTTAGCCCGGAAAGAAATAAAGTAGATAATGACAGAGATGATGATTGCTTTAAAAGGGAAACGAGAGGCAACGTTTAGCACCCGGAAGGCAGAATGATTGTGAGACCCCATGTGTTTTTTTTTTCTCTCTTCTCTTACGTAACGTGGCGTTGTTATATA
>ML393040.1:2507-55715 GCA_005239525.1 Nicotiana knightiana
TCTAAACCCTCGGTTATGACTTTCGTCTATACTCTGGGAGTGGTGTTGTTCAAACAATTACCTAAATATGCACTCTCTCTCAAGTAGATAGATACTAAATAGGCACAGCTAATTGATGGTCATTCAATTAACTACAACAAAAACGTAGTTGAACAAATCGAGATGAACAATCAACCAAACTATATTAATATCACCATAAGTTTATCCCCCAAACGGGTTCCACCAAAACCCTAAATTAAGGAAATTAGCTACTCATACTCATAAGAATCAATTCTAAACTAACTTGCATAATTGAATTACAGAGTAATGAAATAAGGAGATAAAAATCAGTGTTTCTGCTTTGCTAAGTAGTAATCCACAGGATTCTCTTCACTTTAATGGCTTCTCCCTCTTCAAGTTGTGTTTTTGGGTCTATTTATATGTTTGGGATACACCTTAAACGTGTAGGAGACTACTATTCCAATCGGGAAACACTTAAAACTCTTTAAAACTCGGATTTGACCGGATCAGGGGCCAGGCGTTACAGGCCAAACGCCTGGATAACGCTTGGCCAAGGCTGACGTTTGGGCTCTGGCGCCTGGATAACGCCAGGCTAGGGCTGGCGTTTGGGCTCTGGCGCCTGGATAACGCCAGGCTAGGCCTGGCCTTAAGGCTCAAACGCCCGGCTATAGCCCGGTGCACTCCTCTTCGCCCCTTGAGCGTATTTTCGACGTTTATGCATCCATTTAGCTCGGCTTCCATATCCAATTCACCTACACATGAAATATACTCCATTATGCACATACAAAGTGTATTTTTATCATTAACGCACATCAAATGCAAGGCATATAACGTGTTAAACAATGAATTCTAGCCACACATCACTATTCCTGGTACAATCAAATACAGATGAACCCGGAAGATCAGGAAAATACTTCATTTATCACTAAATACGTCACCTATTGTTATAACGTAATGTCATTCGGATCAAAAAATGCTGGTGCAACTTATCAACGCCTATTAAATCGAATGCTCGAAGAACAAATAGGAAAATCAGTAGAAGTTTATGATGACATGTTAGTTAAGTACCTGCGAGCAGAGGACCATTTTAAATATTTGCTGGAGACTTTCGACATACTAAGAAAGTACAACATGAAGCTCAACTCGGAGAAGTGTGCGTTCGGGGTTGGTTCGGGCAAGTTTTTTGGCTTCATGGTATCAAATCAGGAGATCGAGATCAATCCCGATAAAATCAAAGCCATCGAAGATATCATGGTCGTGGATAATGTCAAGGTCGTGCAAAGGTTAACGGGGTGCGTAGCCACCATAGGGCGATTCATCTCGAGGTCCTCAGATAGAAGTCACCGGTTCTTCTCGCTGTTTAAGAAGAAGAGTGATTTTGCATGGACCCCAGAATGTCAACAAGCCTTAGAAGAACTAAAACGATACCTGTCGAGCCCGCCACTACTTTACACACCAAAAGCGAACGAGAAACTTTACTTATACTTAACAGTCTCGGAAATAGCGGTAAGTGGGGTCCTAGTTTGAGAAGAGCAAGGTACACAATTCCGTGTTTACTATGTTAGTCGGACTTTAGGTGAGGCCGGGAGTAGATACCCACACTTAGAAAAATTAGTGCTTGCCTTAATAAGCGCCTCTAGGAAATTAAAACCAAATTTCCAATGTCACCCAATTTGTGTTGTAACTACCTATCCCCTTCGCAATATTTTGTACAAACCCGAACTCTCGGGTCGATTGGCCAAATGGGCCGTCGAGATCAGTGGTACGATATCGAGTATCAACCCCGAACGACCATCAAGTCTCAGATCTTGGTAGACTTCGTGGCCGACTTCGCGCCAGCCCTCGTACCCGAGGTCGAAAAAGAACTATTATTAAAATCAGGTACATCATCGGGGGTATAGACCCTCTTCACGGACGACGCTTCAAACGTGAAGGGGTCCGGGCTGGGTATCATTCTGAAGCCACCCACGGGTAATATAATTAGATAATCTATCAAATCTTTGAAATTAACTAACAATGAGGCCGAGTATGAGGCCATGATTGCAGGTCTCGAGTTGGCTAAAAGTTTGGGACCAGAGGTCATCGAGGCCAAATGTGATTCCTTACTTGTGGTAAACCAAGTCAACAAAACTTTCGAAGTCCAAGAAGATCGAATGCATAGGTACTTGGACAAGGTACATGTAACTCTACACCGATTAAAGAGTGGACCTTACAATACGTACCTCGGGAACAGAACATCGAGGTTGATGCCCTTGCAAACTTGGGGTCATCAGTCAAAGATAACGAACTTAACTTGGGGACTATCGTACAACTCTCGAGATCATTGATCGAAAAAGGCCACGCCGAAATAAACTCTACAAGTCCGACCTGGGATTGGAGAAACAAGTGCATCTAATATCTAAAAAACGGGAAGCTCCCATCAGATCCAAAGGGGTCGAGAACTCTACGCACGAAGGTAACACAATTCACTTTGGCCGAGGATGGAACGCTATTTAGGAGGATGTTCAATGGACCATTGGCGATATGCTTGGGACCAGAAGATACCGACTATGTCCTACGGTAGATTTACGAAGGCACTTGTGGGAATCATTCCAGTGCCGAATCACTAGTTCACAAAGTTATCAGAGTAGGGTACTATTGGGTCGATATGGAAAATGATACAAAAGAGTTTGTTCGGAAGTGTGACAAATGTCAAAGGTATGCGCCAATGATTCACCAGCCCGGGGAGCAGCTCTACTCGGTCTTATCCCCATGCCGTTTATGAAATAGGTAATGGACATCGTCAGCCCTCTCACATAGGCCCCAGGTAAAGCTCAGTTTATTTTATTTATGACTGATTATTTTTGTAAGTGGGTTGAAGCACAGGCTTTCGAGAAAGTCAGAGAAAAAGAAGTCATAGACTTCATTTGGGACCACATTATATGTCGATTCGGGATGCCTGCCGAGATTGTGTGCGATAATGAAAAGCAGTTCGTCGGTACAAAAATGATTAAATTTCTCGAGGATCACAAGATTAAAAGGATTCTATCAACACCATATCATCCCAGTGGGATCAGACAAGCTGAATCGACCAATAAAACCATTATTCAAAATCTTAAGAAAAGATTGAGTGACGCTAAGGGGAAGTGGAGAGATGTATTGCCCGAGGTTCTTTGGGTATACCGCACAACGTCGAAATACAATATGGGGCAACACCGTTCTCTTTAGTCTCTGGTGCCGAAGGTCTTATCCTGGTCGAGGTCGGGGAACCCAGCATTAGGTTTCGATAAGCAATAAAAGAATCGAATCACGAGGCCATGAATACAAGCCTAGAATTGTTGGACGAAAGACGCGAGGCCGCCCTCGTTCGATTGGTCGCACAAAAACAGCGAATCAAAAGGTACTACAATCGAAGAGCCAATCTTCGACACTTTAAAATTGGGGAATTGGTGCTAAGAAAAGTCACCCTCAACACACGAAATTCGAATGAAGGAAACCTGGTTCCAAATTGGGAGGGACCATATCAGGTCCTCGACATCATCGGAAAAGGATCCTACAAGCTCGCCAAGATGAACGACAAGAAATTACCGAACAATTGGAATGTATTACTCCTAAAATGATACTATTGTTGAGGTACGACCTTTCCATTTTCATTTATATTCTAAACTAACCAATTGCAGGTGTTAGATCGAGGGTGTAGATGGACTCTTTGACACAAAGTCTTTAGGTCTGAAAGCACGAGTTGCACTCTTTTTCCCTTAGACCGGTTTTTGTCCCAAATGGGTTTTTCCACCGAGGTTTTTAACGAGGCAACCATTGTTCGTGCTAACTTAAAGCAATTCAACAGTATCTGAGGCTTCTTTACAATCAACCTCGAATACTGGGGGGCATCACCCTCGAATGTCAACTTTGTTGCAAGGAAATTACTTCATGACAATGGGGTCTCGATAGGTAAATTTTGTAAGGGCCAAACGGTCGAATGAACCGTGCCCATATAGGTTGCTCGAGCCCTGACATAAAACATGTACGCATGTATAATCATCTATTAAGAGAAATATTTTTCCTTGCCAAATATCTTATGCTTTAGAAAAATTTTACTTTACAATTTCGTACTTTCGATCTATTATGAGAACAGGCTCGAGGGCTGACGATAACTAAAGTTCGAACAACCAACCCCACACTCGGGGACTGCCGTCCGAAAAATGAACGAGGTCGAATTATCAAACTTCGAGATTATAAGACCTTAAAGGCAACCCTCAGTTTTTATAGGCCACGGCCACCCCACTAGGGGACTGATATTTTGGGCAAGCTCGAAGTGAAACGGGAATATAAGACCAAGAGGAAAATCCCAAACTAATAAGGTTGCGACTAAATTGACACGGTTTGGAGATGTCCGAATTTCGTAATAAAGCAAGCCATCAAATATTCTCAACCGGTTAAAAAAGGATACCCTCGGCAAAATTATAAGGGACTTCGATAATATCAAACCTCGAAAACCCTAATGGGTACAAAATTGTTCGAACTCTAGAATAATTCCTTATTTCGTGCTAAGGCGTTATAAAACACTACAAAGGGCTTCGATAGTATCAAGCCTCGAAAACCCTAATGAGTAAGAAATTATTCGAACTCTCGAACAAATTCCTTATTTTGTGCCAAGGCATTACAAATTTCATATAAATAACAAAAAAAACTTTTCAAGCCGAATAGGGGAAAAAGCCATTATGTTTACAAAGGCCACATTGGCTTAATACAAAAGCCTAAGGTCCATCTTTTGTTTTGAGTTCGAGAGATCATCCTCACTCAATTAAAACCTAAGGGTTACCCTACTTCGAGTTCGAGCAAACACTCACTCGATACTAGTTCGGTTATGGTTAAAATTGCCTAAGCCTCGAACCCATGGATACAATTTCATAAGGCATAAATTTTCATAAGGCAGAAATGAAGGGCAACATGGTCGAGGTTCTATATAAAAATTCAAAGGAAAAAATCATAAGTGCCTAATCTTCTGCAGGAGCAGCATCTTCACCATCAGGGTTCCCTCCACTCTCGGACCCGCTCATGCTCCCGGAGTAATCATCATCAGAAGAGGCCAATGCCTTGGCGCCGACTTCAAGATCTTTAGCATTTTTTTATCTCGGCAGTGAGATCGAAGCCACGAGCATGAATCTCCTCGAGAGTCTCCCTTCGAGACTGGAACTTGGCATCCTCGGCAACCCAATATGCTCGAACTTGAGCAGCATCAACAACCTCCTTTTCTCGAGCTTGAGCGACTTCAGTGTCGGACTGGTAGACGGCCACGATTGCCTCAGCATCGGCCTTGGTCGTCTCAGCCTCAAATTTGGCCATTGCCAGTTCCGTGACCAACCGAGCCTGGAGCTCCTCAATTTTCTTGGCTTGTGCCAAGTTCTTATCTTTCATGCCCTAGATATTGCTTTCAGCCGAGGATAACTGAGCTCGAGCAACCTTCTTCTCTAAAGCAAGGCGGTCTATGTTTTGCTTCCATGACATGGTCTCCGCCTTTACCACATCCACCTCTTGTCGAAGTCGCCGATTATCTCAAGCTTATGCTGGACATGTGAGATCGAATTATTAGCCATCACTCCCGAACCGATGCCATAAGCTTCTAAGATTTTTATTACTTGCTCGGTCTGGTTGCTTTGTTCTTTCTGAGCCACAACTAGCTCAGCTCGGAGGCCCTTGGATTCTTTTTCTTTCTACTCACTGAGAAGTTTAAGGGCGTTTTTTCCCTTAATGAGCCCTTGAATATCATCCTCATATTGGCTCAGCTCCCCTAGAGACCTAAAGAAGGCTTCACGATGAGGCATCGAGGTCTACTCAAGTAAAAGAACAAGAATTAGGCAAGTGAAGAAAAAACACAAGTACAGAAACTGGTATTGACGAAGGAAGTTAGGACTTACCCGATTCAAAGCCCGCTGATCCTCTTTGAAGAGACACGATGCTCCTAACTCGTCCATCAAAGCCTGGTCTTTCTCTGTGACCAGACCTCGAAGATAACTAGCCACCCCTACTGGGGCGGCAAGAACTCGTGCGCCCTCTGGGATCGAGATGACAATCATTTGTTTGCACCCGAGGCTGACACTAGGGGTCGAAAAGTGAATGGTCAGTCTGAAACTCGAGGAAGTCCCACCCGAATCCTTCCTCGGTATCTCCAAGTCACTTAGGCCAGCGGCATCCTCGACCCCAGCAAAGTAACCGCGGAAGGGATCCTCCTCTCCTCTGTGGGCTCCTTCTACATAAAGAGTCTTCATGGCCCGTGTCTCCGATTTTTATTGCCCCAAGTGGATCTCTTGGGACGTCCTCTTCATCACAGGGAACCTCAGGACCGACCTCCATAGTTTTTTCAGCCGCCTTCTCACCCCGAGGTGAGGACCCTTTGGCTCCAGTTGGCTAAAGGATTCTGACCGAGTCCCTCTCTCGGACCCGGTCAGACGAGGCAGAGTACTTTCAGCTTCGACCGATCTGGTGGTCTTTTAGCCCTCGATTTTATCTCGTACTCGAGCCACCAGATCGGAATCATGCTCCTTTTCGTCTTCCTATTCTTCCTCCCTTAAGAGTTGGGTTGACTCCACAAATAGAGGAATGGCATTTTGTGTTGGCTTACGAGCCACTGTCTTCTTAGGCTCTGGATCCTCGAAGGTCGAGGTCCTTTTCCTTTTTTTCTCCTTTACCGGCTTCGGGACCGGGAGTGAAGCTTCTTCATTGTCGGACGGGGGCCTCATGGACGCGTCTTTCCCAAGACCTGCAAAATAAAGGGAACACGAGTAAGCTCGGAAAAGCATTTTAGTAGATAATTAAGTACGAGAACGAGACTTACCGTGGTTTTTGGCCTCCCACCGACCCTTTGACAGATCGTGCCATGCGCGCTCAGCATATGTAGAAGTCGAGGCCAGGCTCCTGACCCAGCTCTCGAGTTGAGAGATCGCACTCGACACCTAAGCAGCAGCTACACCAAGAAAAAGAATGTCAATAAGAAAAATTGAATAAGCAAAAATGACAAACAGAAACGAATAATGGAATCGTACTTATGTTTCATATTCCACTTCTCGGGAAACGACATGCTCTCGACCAGAATCAGGTCTGAGGTCTTCAATCGGACGAACCGACCCATCCAACCTTGATCTTTGTCCTCATCTTGGCTCGTAATCAGTGCCTTGGTAGCCAGGCGCCGAAGTTTTATTAGCCCACCTCGATAGAGTCGAGGGGTGTACAACCTAATAAGGTGATCGAGGGTGAAAGGAAGCCCGTCGATTTTTCTCACAAAAAAATGGAGCAATATTACAATCCTCCAAAAGGAGGGGTGGATTTGTCCTAGGTTTACTTGGTATTTTCGGCAGAAGTCCACAATAACTGGATCGAGGGAACCGAGCATGAAATGGTAAGTGCAAACACTCAAAAGCCCTTCCATGTGGGTAGTAATGTCTTCTTCGGGGGCCGGTATCACCACTTCTTTGCCTTTCCAGTTACAATATTTTTTCACTTGCTTGAGGAAGTTCCCAAAAATCGAGAAAATGTATCTCGATACCAGCTCGCATCGACCGGGGACCGATGAGGTTTTCTCGATCTTGAAATCCGAACTGATGATGCACCCCCGGGAACACACTCCTCAGGGCGTGGTTCCACCGGTGTTTTCTCGCTAGCCGACCGAGATGATGAAGCGACATCTTTTTGTGGCACAGTCTTTGACGTTTTCTCCATTTGGTTTTGGGGTTAAAGAAGGATGAAGATGATAATATTTGGTGTTCAAAGAAGGGATTAACGATGAAACTTGAAGATTTGCAGATGAAAAACTTGAAGAATGCAAAGAGCTTTGAAGATTAGAGTAGAGGAGATTGAAAGTAAAGTTTGAAATAATGGAAAAAAGGCCTATTTATGGGTTTCACGGCGACAGTTCAAAGTTGCTAGTGGCTGACCGTCAACTAACACACATTATAAACCTAGGAAACTGTACCGACGGGACGTTTCGGTCACCTCTGTCGCTTACGTCATGGAGATGACGTCATGCCAAATCGGGGTAAAGGTCGAAGACTCAATTCGTTTCTTGTCATTACACTCCAAAAAATGAGGGGACTATCTGTATACGGTTAAAACCGGGCTCACCCGATTTTATTGATTAACCGAGACCAGGATGGTGGGCCGAGGATCAACCCCGTATTATATCAGACCCAGACATGAAGAAAAGGTACCGAACTTGGGATTCGAAGTACGTGTCGAGATCGGGACCAGTGATGGTCGAGACCAAACGGGATAAACATCGAGCAATACCGAAAATATCATAATAACGGAAAGCCGAGATATCCATGACTGGTCGAGGATCATGGCGGAAATCTCGGAACAGATCAAATCAAGAGTGGTTATTTAGTTAATCATGAGATTTTCTTCTGTAGTTAGAATTGTACTATAAGTGCAATTCCTCTACTAGATAAATGAGGTTCCTAATCATTTGTAATCATCTAACTTTCGCAGATCAAAGCAATACCATACTCATTTTCTCTCTTATATTCTCTTGTTTATCAGTTTATTTCATAACTCCATTCTTAGTCGGTTCAAGGGCGATCTAGCTCGAGGGCCGAATTACCTGGTTTGCTTTATTTTACTGTTAATTTCTATCATTAGTCGTCGTAATTATTAATTGGTACAAGGTGAAATTACGTGTCCTTAAAACCACTTATAAATTTAATTGTTATCCGATTTTAAGGGTATACCTTATGAAATAAATATTAGTTTGCAAATAATGTCTATGTCTAATGCTAAAAAGGGAAAAGCAAATACAGACATATAACCCTAATTAACCAAATCCCATTTCTCCATTTCCTAATTACCCTTTCCGAGTTCCGACCAGGTGCAAACATAAATAAAACGAGAAAAGCAAAACAAAAATTTGTTGAAGTAATTAGGCGGGAAAAGTTTCAAGCTGTCCAAAAGGCTCTCATTTTAGGGCTCGAGCTTTTCAGAAATAATTGCTGTTTCATCGTTTCAATTCACAATGAATACTATTTCTTTGAATTTGGAGGACCCAATTCGGGACGCAATTTCAAGGATCCGATTCGGCCCACATTCCAACAATCTGCTCATTTCTTCTTGGGATTCTGTAAGTGTAAAACCCCGTTCATTCGGATACAGTAGCAAATTCGCCTCAATTTTAAACTAGTTGGATTCGGCTATAATCCTCGATTCCATTCCCTCCATTTGGGCCTTTTACTGTCTGTAAATTCTACTTCTTTTACATGTAACACATAAATTGATTTTGCAGAGTCTTCGATTGTACGATGTAGACAGCTCTAAGCTTCGAATGGAAGCTCCCGGAAAAGCTTCTCTCCTCGATTGCTGCTTTGAGAACGAGAGGGTGTGCCTTAGTGCTGCGTCTGATGGTTCAATTTACAGGTTTTTATCCTGCTTTATGATAATCTGATCAAGTCTCCCCCTACCTTGCAGTAGGTGCATAGTGCACGTGTAAGCCCTTTCATTTAGGGGCCAACTTAGAGCACAAGTTATGGGTTCATCTGAATCCAATAGCTTTGGCTCATAACCCGTGTATGTGTTAAAAAATCCATTAAAAATAAGTACAAGTAATAGATTTTAAACCCAGTGAATCAAACAAGCTTTATGGGCTTAGGTACTCGGTACCTGTGCTTGTAAGAGGTAGTAGGTACCTTGTGGAATAGTCAAGGTGCACACAAACTGACCCTTACACCATCATTGTCATAAAAAATAAAAGAAAAATAAATGGTCTATGATAGAATTTTGAACTTGGACCCATAAAGTTCAAATCTTGGATCCGTTGTGCTTTTATTCCGTAGTGCAATGGACAAAAACAGAAAGCTTTCATATTAGAAAAGGAAAGGAAAAAGAAAAAGAAAAAGAAAAAGAAGAAGCTTATGTGTTGAGCTTAGAGCTAGAAACAGTTTTTCTCATGTTTCTGGGTACGTTCTCTGGGGAATGCATTGAATTTGTTATCACTCTACACATGATGGTCCTCTTTGGGTTGTTCTTCTTCCTAGGTATGATTTGGATTCAGGGGTTAAAGTCTCTATGGGAATTCATGATGATGTAGCAACCTGTGTTGAGTATTCTCCTACGACATGTAAGATATTGGTACCTCTCTAATTTCAATATGGTAGCTTCTTAACATTTTCATTAAATATTGCCTTGGAGAAAGACACAATCACACAACACATAATATTCAAAGCAAAAGCAATGATCCTAACAATGTTTAGATATTTCTGCCAAAGCTAATAGATTTTCCATAAGGTAATTATCGTACTAAGCACAAGAATTCTATTTGCATATTCCTAAAGTTGAGGGTCCATTAATCAGTATCTTCGATGGAAACTTGATTTATATGGATATATGTTCAACATCATGTGGCAAATGGAAAGGACCAAACTTCACTGATTTGCTCACAACTTTATTGCTCTGAAGGTATAAATTTATCGACTCAATTTTCTCTCTTTAAATTCCTTTTCATTGGTTTAAGGAGAGGACAGTAGACGACTTCTAAGACGTTTTAGACTTTTTAGATTCATTGAGATGAGTATGTTTAATTGCTATGTGGTGACCTCTGTACTGTTGTAATTTTGTATTTTGCAGTACCATCTTGGTACTTGCCTTAGTAATATTTACTTATCTTATTAAAAAAAATAATTGTAGGTCAAATAATTTCTGCTGGTTGGGATAGAAAGATAAATTTTTGGGATGCTCGTTCAACCCAATCTCATGGCTGCTTGAACAGCTTCGCTTCAGAAGTGGAGTCAATGTCACTATCTGGGTTCAGTTTGATGGTTGCTTCTGGCTCCTCAGTTGATATATATGACCTACGAAGTTTTAAGAAATCAGTTCACCCGAAAGGCGTCAGAGTAAAATGTGTACGGCCAATTTTTAATCCTGAAGGTACTCTTACCAAAATTGTAATATCAACTACGTTGTGCTTCCAAGGCCCCCATCACACTTCTTCACCCCATTGAAAGAAAAAGGCAAAGAGAAAAAGAAAAAAATACAAAAAGTTTAGGTATCTTCTTGAAAGTTTAACAAATGGTTCTATTAGAAGAAGTCTATTATGCATGTGTGTATTTCACTGTGGAGGGTGTTGTCAAGGACTTGTGGCGCGCTTAAGCCTTGAAACTGGGTGCAAAGTAGGTTGTGCACTTTGCTCGGCTAAAGCGGCGCTTCAGTGTAGTATGTATGTTTATCATTCCCTTGTATTGCGTCTTTCTCCATTAAAGCCCACACTCGTTAGTGCTTTGAATTAAAAGTCCCAATAGACTTCTATGCTTATTTCTTTTCTTTTGTTTTTGCCTTCGATAACACCGACTGCAGAAGGATGTAATTATGTCGGTTTTTCATTTTTTTAGATAACTGGCATAACTATTTTTCTATCACATGTTTCTTTCTCATGCTTATATTTTGCCTTACCTTTCTTTCAATTAATTTATCAGATTCCTCTTTGTGTAGGATTTATTGTTGGATCAGTTGATGGGCGAGTTCTTCTGGAGTACATCTGCAGATCCAGCTCAGATGAGGGGTCAGTAAAAGTTTGTAGTACTTTCTTTTTGTTTGAAAAGATGAAAGTTTGTAGAACAGCAGACTACTGTATGGTGATTCCGGCCAGATTAATCAAAGCATGCTAGGCCCATTTTAGGTTCAACTGTAAGCAGTGGAGTTCATATATCAGGTCAGCATTAGCTGATATTTTCGAAAGATGGTGTCTTCCTGACTTTCAAATGCATTGGTGTAAAAAATAACTAAAAGAGCAAAGAGCTGCTTGGCGTTCACCTGACATCACAAATTCGCTTCTGCTTATTTTGCTTATATGTTTGTAAGAAGTAAGAACACCGGTCCAACTTTACAAATCGCTGTTAACATTTGGATGGAATGTAGGATCTATCAGATGTCTCAACTAGCAATCACGACTAGATAAGGCACTAGCTAGAAGAGGCTGTTGTAATCCATTTTAATCTGTCAATGCATTTCCAACAAAGTACCAAAGCTTTATTTTCATCAGATGCCACGGGAACATTTTTTCCTGTATTTATGAACTGGTACCTCTTGAACCTGCAAAGGACTTGCTTTGTGCTCCATCTCCTTGTTGTAGCATCCACTTTCCGAAGTTGCAAATGCTGGCGAATTCTTGAGATTAGCATTTCCATTAAGCATGTAAAGACAACTGATTAATTCCTCATAGCCTAAGATGACCTCATCCAAAGTGCAATTCACTATGTAGGAGATGTAAGCAAAAGGTTGATGCTGCTGCTTACAAAGAGCAAATAATTATTTCGAAGCCTTTTTCAAGTTTGAAGATCCATTTTTAGTCTTCCAAGTTCTAGCATGGAATCTAAACGAAGATGAAATACTCACAAAAGCAACATTAACAGTGAAATTTGAGGAGATCACAAGAAAAGAAGAAGTAGCATGGAGACAGAGATCAAGAGCTCTTTGGTTGAAACAAGGAGATAACAATACCAAGTTCTTCCATAGAACCGCCAATGCTCATAAGAGGAGCAATAATATTGACATGTTAGTAATTGAAGGTGAACCTATTAGAAATCCTGCAGACATAAAGATCGAAATAATCTCATTCTATCAAAACCTCTACGCTGAGTCAGAAGAATGGAGGCCCCATGGAAACCTTAGAGTTTGTCCTATGATCACTCCAGAAAACCAGATACTACAGAGGCCGTTTGAAGCCCAAGAGATATGGAGCAGTGTTCAAGCATGTGCTGGGGATAAAGCTCTTGGCCCTGATGGCTATACCATGGCCTTCTTCACTCACTGTTGGGAGGTAGTCAATGCTGATGTCACTGCTGCTATTCAAATTTTTTATGATAGAGGTGTTTTTGAAAAAGCTTCAATGCCACCTATGTGGCTTTGATTCCTAAGAAGGTGGGTGCCAAGGAATTGGAGGACTTTAGACCCATCAGCCTAATAGGTAGCATCTACAAAATCATCTCTAAGTTGTTGACTGAGAGACTCAAGAAAGTGGTACATAAATTGGTGGATGTGCAACAGATGACCTTTATCAAAGGGAGACAGATAATGGATGCCATACTTATAGCAAATGAATGTGTAGACACAAGGATCAAAAGCAAACTCCCAGGCATCCTATGTAAGTTGGACATTCAGAAGGCTTTTGATCATTTGAACTTGAGTTATCTGCTTGGGATTTTGGAGAAGATGGGGTTTGGAGGCAGATGGATTTCCTGGATCAAATTCTGCATAAGCACTGTCAAATTCTCCATATTTATCAATGGATCCCCAGCTGGCTTCTTCTCATCCCAGAGAGGACTGAGACAGTGTGATCCTTTATCCCCTTTCTTGTTCATCATTGCTATCGAAGCTCTTGCTCAGGGTAACACCTGGATCAAGGGATTCAATGTATCTACTAGGGCTATCAACGATCTAGAAATCACACACCTTCAATATGCTGATGACACACTAGTTTTTTGCGAAGCTGATAGAGATCAACTGAAAATTTTGAGGGTGATATTTATCCTATTTGAAGCCATATCTGGGTTGCATATTAATTGGAGCAAGAGTCATCTATATCCAATCAATGAGGTCCTTGATATCCAGTACCTAACTAGCATTCTTGGAGGGAGAATTGGAGAACTTCCTTCTGTGTATCTTGGAATGTCCCTGGGTGCAAAGAGCAAGTCAAAAGATATTTGGAATGGTGTATTAGAGAAGTGTGAAAAGAAACTAGTTAGCTGGAAAAACCAATATCTCTCCTTAGAGGGCATACTAGTTCTAATCAATAGTGTTTTGGATGCCTTGCCCACTTACATGATGTCTCTATTTCCTATCTCGGCAAATGTAGTCAAAAGAAGAGATGCATTGAGAACGAACTTTCTTTGGCAAGGCAACAGTGACAAAGGCAAAATTTACCTGGTCAATTGGGATTCACTTGTAACCAGCAAAAAGGAAGGGGGTTGGGCATTAGGAACCTAAGCATTCAGAATCACAGCTTAATGATGAAATGACTCTGGAGATTTGCTTCAAATGAACACTCACTATGGAAAGATGTCATTAGAGTGAAGTATGGAATGGAAAGTAATTGGACTACCAACTCTACAACCAGTCCTCATGGTATCAGTCGATGGAGATCAATCAGGAACTTGTGGCCAAAGTTCAAAAACAAATCTAGATTCAAGGTGGGTAATGGACTGAAAACTTCTTTCTGGGATGAACAGACTTTCCCAAACATTTATAGCCTGAACCAACAACAAGGAGCAACTCTGGGAGATGTATGGTCAAACCAAGGATGGAACCTTAGCTATAGAAGATTATTCAATGACTGGGAGATCATCATGCTAACAGAATTCTACAACACCTTGGATCAATTCAAAGGGACATCCACTACTGAAGATTGCATGTTCTGGCAAAGGGATAGACAAGGTAAATTTTCAGTCAAGTCTGCCTACAAGGAATACAACACCTCTAATAATCAGATTGGAAGCTGGCCTTGGAAACTAATTTGGAAAGTCAAAATTCCATACAAAGTTGCTTGCTTCTCATGGCTGCTAGCCAGAAAAGCAGTCTTAACTCAGGATAATCTTATCAAGAGGGGCTTCCACCTATGCTCTAGATGCTACTTATGTGGAGAAGTGACAGAGACAATCAACCATCTTTTTTTTCACTGCAAGATAATAGAACAAATTTGGAGGATTTTCATTAACTTGAAAGGAATCATGTGGGTAATGCCAAGGAGTATTATTGAACTTCTAGAATGCTGGAACAGACTCAGTAGCTCCCCAAATCAGAGAAAGAGAGATGGAAGATTGTCCCAGCTTGCATTTGGTGGACTGTGGACTGTTTGGAAAGAGAGAAACCAAAGATGTTTTAAAGATAGACATATTACTATCCAGAGAATGAAGATGCATTGTTTAGCGCTTTTTTATTTTTGGTGTAAGCAAGAGTACATGGAAGATCCAGAATCTTTTGTTGATGTTTTAGGATCCTTGTAAGGACTAGAGAATCTTCCTGTACCACCCTCTGTAGTTATGGTTAACTATACCTGTTTTTATACAGTTAATATATATGCAACAAATGTTACCTTCTAAAAGAAAAAGTTCCAGCATGGAAAATAGTTTAGCTTTCTAGAAAAGAGAGTGGTACGGGAAGGATGATGATTCAGAACATTAGTAGAGAAAGGGCAGCCAGGTGCACAAAGTATCCCGCATTCACGCAAGGTCTGGGGAAGGGCTGCACCCTAAGAGGGTGTGATGTAGGCAGCCTAACCTGATGCAAGCATCCACGGCTAGTAGATAACTTAGTAGAAATGGAAAAGTTTGAGAGGGCCTTTTTTAGGTCCTTGTATCAGTCAATAGTAGGCCAACAAAAGATGATTTGGTTTCTTATCTTTATGACAAAAGAAGCAGTTGCTGAAAATCAAATCCAATTGAAATAAAAAGAAAGATCGACAACTAATCAAAGCAAATTATAAAATCTAGAAAAAGCAGTAGAAATATTCTTCCTGGGGCCATGTATCTTTTCGTTTAAACCTTCATTTTTCCTTATTTATTTTACACTCATATCCATTTTGGTATATTGTTAGGGTTGCACGTTGGTGAAACTATAACTTTTCTTTTCTTTAAGTGACAAATTCAGACATTTTATAGATGAATGAAAAAGTTTCAGCTACTGAAATTTCTCAGTATATGGTTACTATGAAGTCTCATTGTAAAAACTCTCCTTTTGTATGTATCTGTTAATTCATTTGTCAGTTTTTGCAGATACGCATTTAGATGTCATCCTAAGAGTAAAGATGGGAGACGTCATCTTGTAACAGTTAATGACATTGCGTTTAACCCATCGTATGTGGTTTTCCAGTTTCAGCCTTCTGTTATTGCTAAATGTTAGAAGTTATACTCACAGTACCTTTTCCCTTCCCAGCATTATTGGTTCATTTGTCACTGGTGACAATGACGGCTACGTCACCTTGTGGGATGCTCGGGGAAGGAAACGGATGTTTGAGGTACTTTTGTTCATTTGTCAGTCAGATGTTGCATAAGTTTCCCGAAAAGTGATAAATAGTTGTAATTGCTCAAGGAAGGAAACGGACATTTGAAGTACTCTTGTTTTCATTTGTCAATCAGATGTTGCATAAGTTCCGCAAAAATTGATAATATAGTTATAATTGTAGTTTTGATATCAGTTGGTTGAAGTCATAGTTTTGAAAGAAATCTTGTGCTTGTGGAGATCAGTGAACAAATCTCTTGTATTACATGAGTTACATGCCAAAGTAAAAATTTTCAGTTTCCCAATCAAAATGTAGAATGTCCATTGTTGTCACACATACACGTTCTGCTTTAACTACTGCTTCTGTTTATTTCCCTTTGGTGATTTGCTGCATCTCTTTTTGCTTGTTTCAACCAATTGATGGATCTCAGTCTATTTGTTCGGTCTTTTTTTTTTTAGATGCCAAGGTATCCCAAGAGTGTTGTCTCTCTATCATATAGCCATGATGGATTGCTTTTAGCAGTTGCATCCAGTTATGCATACCAAGAAGCTAATGAAATGTAAGACAAACTTCTTTAATCATTTTCTTATAGTGGGTTGGGTGTGTTCTTGGTCACTCTCCCTTATATAATATTCAATTGCCTTTGACAGAGAAGAGCTACCTCAGATATTTATACATGAAATGGAGAACTGTTATCTCACGTCGCCTTATTCTGGAGCTTCAAAGAACAAATGACTGCAAATACACGTCTCAGATTCTGGTTGTTGCTTCTGTTTCCTTTAATATAAGTCATCTTGTTTACTTGATGCTGTAGTTATCACTAATCAATCCTTAATAATATATGGTTGCTGATAAATTTTTTTGCTTTCCCTCATTATTTTCTAGTTCAAACTACAACTCTTGGACAGTAATTTTTGCTGGTACCTGTGCACGAGTTGGCTTTTCCTGGCTCACGTTCCCTGATGTCTATTTTGACTCTTACCAAGATTAGAACGAAAGGGCTCAACAGAAAAGTGGATACTCTCCTGATGTATTAATGTCTAACAAAGTGTTTGCTCCAAGTAGAATATATTTTGCAGTTGTATTTTTCATCAACCGTAAAAGAATGTGTTTCTTGGAAAATCATATGTTATGTTCTTTTGCTTGGTTACAGCAAATGTTTCTCTTCTTTAGGTTATACATCCGAAGGAAAACCTTGGAAGTGTTTGGAATAGTTATCAAAATTAAAGGCCTTTTTTCCTTTTTTATTTTTTCTTCAAAATTGTCACTATTGTAATTTGAAGTTATATCACCTGCAAAATGTTAGTTATTTCGGACAGACTTGAGGCAAATGCGATTTTCTTTTTTAACTTTTTATTTTTTCCTTTGCTACTTCTTTCACTTGGGAGTTGGAATATTGCAATCCTTGGAAACTGAAGGGCCTTTTTTGCTAATTTAGCAACCTGTGTTGAGTATTCTTCTGAAACATGTAAGAATGTCCGTATTTCTGGAAATTGAATATGGTGGCCTCTTCACATATTCTTTAAAATTTTGCCCTGCAGAGAAACACGGAAACCATAATATTCAGAGCAATTATTGTAAATATAAATATAAAATACTAATACTACTAAGAAAGGTTGCTCTCGGGGCTTTGATCTAGTAGTCTTGATGTGTGGGTTAGATGCATGTCAATATTTTAAGTGGAAGGGACCTATTATCTAATTTTTGTATTTTTTTTTAATTTTAAAAAAGAAACTTCATTAATAAGAAAGGTTGGGAGGCACTTTTAGGAAAAATAGGATACCAAAGAAAAACTCAAATACTGTGTCCGGGGTGTTCAACCCGAATCAGAAAACTGCACCAAATCGAAAAATTAAACAAAATCGATTAAAAAATCCGACTAGGTTTGATATTGAGTAAAATAATCCGAACCAAATCGACATATAAATATATAATTTTTTAAAATATATTTTTATTACTTTATATTCAATTTTATTTAAAAAATAATGAAATATTTGGGATCCTCTCATGTGTTAACCTTGAAAGTGTACGTTAACGAAAATTATTGTTAGACGACAAAGAAAATGATTAGCATACGTTACTAAAAAAATTCTCCCCTTGTAATATTTTAATAGATCATATGTTTGTCAATTTTTTTTCAATATTTACTAAACATATATTCACTTATCAAAACTTTATTTATAATTTTAACAAAGTAAGATTGGAATAATATTCATGTAACAAAAAAAAAAAACCCGAAAACCTTAAACCCCCGACAAAACCGAACCAATCCAAACCGATATAGTTAGTTTGGTTTGATTTTGATAAACATCGAACCAACCCGGTCCATGTACGCCCCTAACCGTGGTCAAAGGCAAAATAAGACCAACAATAATAAGAGAGTGAAAGGGACTTTAGGGACAATAGGATACACTAAAGAAAGTTAATTGTCAACCCTTGCAGGTGTTGGCCTGAGTTGTTATCTTTGTTTTTCATTTATTTTCTATTTGTAGGCCCTAAGCTAAAGATTTTACACTAACAAAAGAAATCTCATCATAAAATAAGGATTAACTACCTAGTCTAGCGACATTCCAACGGTTGATTCCTCCTAACTTGTCTACTGACACTTCAACTGTTAATTCCTACTCCCTTTGTCTAGTGACACTCTAACTGTTGATTCCTCCTAACTTGTTTATTCACATTCCAGCTATAAAGTTTAAGTTATATATACCATCAATTTCAAGAAATTTTATACCATCACGTCACCTTTATATGTTTGTAGGTGTCAACGTGTCTAAATCCTACATTTTTAGGAGGCCTGATAGCGTGAAACTCCCAACTATATATAGACTCCTCAACAATTCTTTTTATAGTTGAGGCATCTTTTAAAGTTACACATATTTTCTTCTTTTTGACTCAAATCTTTTTCTGATTGCTTGTGCTATAGATTTTGTTCCCTATAGTAGAAGAATGTCAAAGTGGAGTAGGAGTTTTCTTGGGTTTCTTTATCTTGCTTTTATTTTGAGAATTGAAGGCTTAGAATTTGATAAGAGTGATGAAGACACAGAAAGAATCTCAGGAAGTGCTGGTGATGTTTTGGAAGATAATCCAGTAGGAAGGTTAAAAGTTTATGTATATGAGCTTCCTAGCAAATACAACAAGAAAACTCTTCAGAGAGATTCGCGATGCCTCAATCACATGTTTGCAGCCGAGATATACATGCATCATTTTCTATTATCAAGCCCTGTTCGAACTCTTAATCCAGAGGACGCGGATTGGTTTTATACTCCAGTCTACACAACTTGTGAGTACTTGACACCACATGGTCATCCTTTACCTTTTAAGTCACCTCTTATGATGAGGAGCGCGATTCAGCTTATTGCTTCTAGCTTGCCTTACTGGAACAGGACACAAGGCGCGGATCACTTCTTTATTGTACCACACGATTTTGGTGCATGTTTTCACTTTCAAGAAGAGAAAGCTATTGAAAGAGGAATTCTTCCCTTGCTGCAGCATGCTACATTAGTTCAAACTTTCGGGCAACGGAATCATGTTTGTTTGCAAAATGGCTCAATAACTATTCCTCCATATGCTCCTCCACTGAAAATTCAGTCCCACTTGATCCCTCCTGATACACCAAGATCCATCTTTGTTTATTTCCGAGGCTTGTTTTATGACGAAAGGAATGATCCTGAAGGCGGGTACTATGCAAGAGGAGCTCGAGCAGCAGTTTGGGAGAACTTTAAGGACAATCCTCTCTTTGATATTTCTACAGATCATCCAACTACGTACTATGAAGACATGCAACGAGCTATCTTTTGCTTGTGCCCTCTCGGATGGGCTCCCTGGAGTCCAAGATTGGTTGAAGCAGTTATATTCGGATGCATACCCGTTATAATAGCAGATGACATTGTCTTGCCATTTGCTGATGCAATTCCATGGGAAGACATCGGGGTGTTTGTAGCAGAGAAGGATGTTCCATATTTGGATAACATTCTCACTTCTATGCAACCACAAGAAATATTGAGGAAGCAGAGATTGCTTGCCAATCCTGCAATGAAGAAGGCAATGTTATTTCTACAACCTGCTCAACCAGGTGATGCTTTCCACCAAATCTTGAATGGACTCGCTCGTAAGTTACCTCATCACAAGAACATATATAGCGACGACATCTTATTAAACTGGACTGCTGGTCCAGTTGGTGATCTAAAACCTTGGTAGGATCGAGCTACATCGGAATAGGTGTTGCATTCATTGTTTAGTCTCAACCTCCAACTTTTCTTCTTTACCAGAGGTGATGAATTTCATCACAAGAGCAGATTTTAATTATGTGGGAGATCCAACAGTTATCATATCACATTTTAGGACCTAAACGTTTTACTCATTAAAGGTTAAGCTTTGCTAGAATAATCCATCAATATTAGGGCTAGCTAAGAGTCTCAGACAGATTTGATCAGAAAGATTATTTCTTCTTCATGTTCAATTAGGATTGGTTCTGTATTATAAGATGGAGACAGAATTTGATATTACTGAACAGAAGGTGGAATCCATATGTCCATCTAAAAGGTGGAAAAAGAAGAACAAACGTGAAGGAAAAATAGTAATTTGGTATCTTTTCTGATGTTTATTTAGACCAACCTAATATCTTACATATGGATTTGATTTTGTTAGTGAATAGTCGAGGGTGCAAAAACTCAAAACTAGCCATGACATAAAAAAGAGCAGCCTAGTGTACAAGGCATCCCGCGTTCACACAGGGTTCGTGGAAAAGCCGCACCCCAAGGGGTGTGATGTAAACAACCTACCTTAATGCAAGCAACAATAGCTGCTTCCACGGCTCGAACCTGTGATCTATAGGTCACACGGATAAAGATAAATCACGTAATCATGCAACAGACCTTGAGATTGACAGATAGAAACACCATACTTTACAGTATCAAATAACCATTCACACAATCTCAATTCTTAAAAGTGAAGAAAGCCTTAAAATCAGTAGTAGAATACCATAACTGATCCATTCATAACAGTGATACCACCAGTAATTCAACTAATACATCATACATCTTGTGTAAGCTTCTTGGTTTCCCAAGCTGCATCAGTGGACAAAACATTTTAAAATCTGCAAAGGAAATAGATAAATTAGTATGCTGCAACACTGTAAGTTATGGTTTAACCAAAAGTTTAAACATTCAGAAAAAGCTTGACTTCATGACACAAACTGATTTTATTTCAATTCGGTTTCAAATGATGTTTCTTATTCTTTATCTATCATAACATACATTCAGTTATCCCGAAGGGTGGAGTATGAAGAGCAGAAGATGGAATATCAGCATTTCAGCTTGCTACCATCAGTCCTTTGCCTAACTGAATATATGAAGCTAATTAATTTTGGGAAGTCGTCGTTAAAAGTTACTTGTGATCTGCCTTGGAACATACAGTTATTAACAATGTCGGCTTCCTAGTTTATAGATTTAGAAAGAATTTGCTTTAGTCCACTTTTGATTGGTAAAGCTGAATGCAATCAATTTCATTAATAGTTCTTCATTTTCACATTGAAGAGTAAAATGAGTGCAACAGAAGAAGTTTTAAGCTCAGACAGGGTGTTGAAACCATTACTTAATAAGCTAGTGTATAAAGACATCCAACTACTTACTATGAAGACATTTCTACAGATCCTCTCTTTGATATTTCTACAGATCATCCAACTACTTACTACGAAGACATGGAACGAGCTATCTTTTGCTTGTGCCCTCTCGGATGGGCTCCGTGGAGTCCAAGATTGGTTGAAGCTGTTATGTTCGGATGCATGCATCCCCGTTATAATAGCAGATGACATTGTGTTACCATTTGCTGATGCAATTCCTTGGGAAGATATCGGATTGTTTGTAGCAGAGAAGGATGTTCCATACTTGGATAACATTCTCACTACTATTCCACCACAAGAAATTTTGAAGAAGCAGAGATTGCTTGCTAATCCTGCAATGAAGAAGGCAATGTTATTTCTACAACCTGCTCAACCAGGTGTGCTTTCCACCAAATTTTGAATGAGCTTGCTCGTAAATTACCTCATCACAAGACAATATACGGCGACAACATCTTATTGAACTGGACTGCTTATTTCCACAACCTGCTAAACCAGGATAGGTGATTGCTTTCATTCCTTAGTCTCAGCGTCGAATTTTTCTTCTGCATCAGAGGTGATGAATTTCATCACAAGTGCAAATTTATATTATGTGAGAGATCCACCAGTTATCATATCCACATTCTGAGACCTAACCGTTTTACTCATTGAGGGTTAAGCTATCATAGACTAATCCTATTATTAATGAACAAAAATAAAAAAAATTGACAGATGGAAACACCATGCTTTTATAATATCTATTGACCATTCAGGCATTCTCAATCCATAAAAAGTAAAGAAAGCCCTAAATTAGATTTGACAACTGATACTATTTCAATCTGTAAAGGAAATAAATAAATTAGTAGCACGCGTCATCATAAGTAGTGGTTTAAACGAAAAATATGATCATTCAAAAACAACTTAACTTCATGGCTAACTGATACTATTTCAATTTGATTTGAAATAAAGTTGCTTATTTTTTATCTACTGCAATAACCTTCACTCAGTAGTTATGACGGAGTGGATTATAAAGACAGAAAATAAGCATTTCGGCTTCCAACCATCAGTACTCTGTCATGAGTTGAATATATGAAGCTAATTGGCCCGAGAAGATAATAGTTATTAGCAATGTGGGCTTCCTAAATTTTAGATTTGACAAAAGGACTCTTAGATTTAGTCCACCTTTGGCTGGTAGAGCTGAAAGCATCATCATAATTTAAATGATCGTTCTACCAATTCATAATAAGAAGTAAGTTAGTGTAACAGAAGAAGTTTTAAGCTCAAACATGCGTCAAAATGAATACTAAATAAGCTACTGTTGCACTGGATCAACAACGTACCCTACTATTTTGCTGCTTGGGGATAATGACCTCGAAACCAGAGGTTCCCGATATTTCAATTGATGTTTCCCTGACGGCCATGACTGACTTGGCAAGTGATTCATTGCATGATATTATCTCAACTGATTTCAGGGAGGGGGTATCCTCAAAACAAGAAGCAATCGACTTAAGATGCTGACATGTTTTCAGTACCAAGTATTCAAGGCGTGGAAAGGCATTATCTGAGGCATCCCATTCTGAAAAAGAGGGATTTTCTAGTTTCAAGTATTTGAGTTGAGGGAACTGCTCATCATTCACTTCCCATACATTAGAACTAATGGCAACTCCCAGCAGCTTGAGCACCTCGAGGTTTGGATGGTTTGCAACTTGATGAACTTGATGTATGCGAAAATTGGACAGCGTCAACTTCTTCAAGCTTGACGGGAACCTTAACTGATTGATCCAAGTCAATCCAGTACCGGAAGAAATCTTGAGCATTTCAAGCTTTGTAAGATTGTTAAAGGTAGGAAATGAGCCATCAAATTTCAAAACACATCTCAGCTTTCGAATATTTGGTGTCATTGCCAAAATCGTATTAGCATTGTCCACACTAGAAAAATATGCCGAGGAAAAAGTTTGCAAATCATCCATTTTCGAGGGGCTTTCTAATTCTTTTGCACCACCTAAAGTGAAAGATGCTTTGTGGTATATGTGTAGATGTCCCAACTTAACACTCTCCCAAATGGTATCTGGTACTGCTAGTCCTCCAATTCCTTGA
Organism: Nicotiana knightiana; assembly: GCA_005239525.1. Taxonomy (NCBI): domain Eukaryota; kingdom Viridiplantae; phylum Streptophyta; class Magnoliopsida; order Solanales; family Solanaceae; genus Nicotiana; species Nicotiana knightiana. Next base: position 26,156 of record ML393040.1, read on the forward strand.
ACTATCAATGTTTCAAGGTTACGAAGATTGGCCGGGAGTGATACTGCATCTTCTGCGGTCCGAAAAGCAAGATACTTCAAAAGGGTTAATTCTTGTGGGATAGAATCAATCAGGGTGAATTCAAAGTCTAATACCCTTAGAAACTTGAACCATTTAAAAGTGTTTGAAACACAGTCTATCGAAGAGAATGCAATATTTCCAGCCTCTCTGAACTGAAAAGATTTCACATGGGAGAAAAACAAACACCATTTTGGAAGATTTTCACTTTGAGAATAAAGGTATAAGCGGCGTGAAGTATTGCGCATTGGAAGGAAAAATTGAGAAGGATCTGAATTTGTATCCCTGTTAATGGAGAAATAGGTATAATTAGAAGAAGCCTTAAAGATTGAAAAGGTAAAATTAATTAATGTTTTTATTACCTTATCCTTTCTGAAAAGTTCTCCAACTTTGCTTTCTTCCTGCAAAATTCAAGCACCAGGTCATGAATGCGACATGTCTTGATCCTTCCATCACAGCTCTTTTTAGCAACCATCACTAGGTTTCTCCCAATAAGATTTTCCAAGTAAAATTTTGCTACATCCTCAGAAAGCCTCTCCATGTGCGTGTTAATCAAACCCTCGGCTATCCACAACCATGTTAATTTTGAGACTTGAATTTCTCTGTCCTCTGGAAATACTCCCATATATAAGAAACACGGTTTCAAATAATGTGGTAGATCCTGATAACTCAGATCTAGCGTGCCCTCCGCTTGAGCCTGAATATTTGGACCTAAGTTTGTTGATACTTGTTCCCAGCAATGTTTTTCCTTCTTCATTCTTGTGAGAATACCTGCTACTAGAACCGTTGAAAGAGGAAGCCCTCCACACTTTTGCCGACATCCTCTAAGACCTGGGGACATCTTTCGTTGTTGAACACCTTATTCTGTAATAACGTCCAACTTTCATCAATCCTGAATAATCGAAGCTCATGGGGATCACTAACGTGTTTAGCATAAGATGCAACTTCATAATGGCGAGTTGTTAGAATAATTCTACTTCCTTTCTTATGTTGAGGGAACCATAACTGTAAATCATCCCATGCACTCCTTTCCCAGACATCATCAATGAGGACAAGGTATCTCTTGCGCTTTAAAAGTTTCTGAAGCCTGTCTGCTAATTCATTTTCAGCCTCTCCATCAAGTTTAGCTGTATCATCAGTAACATCACGTAGAAGGGATACTAACAAGTCCTTCGGTTTATATTCTTGAGAGACACAGCAGTGAGCACGGATTTCAAAATAAAAGACAACTAATTCATCAGAATATAGTTTGTTTGCCAGAGTTGTCTTGCCTAATCCAGGTATTCCAACAATTGAAACGACATCAAGATTTACTGATCCTTTGGTTAGTTTGTCTCTTAGTTCGTTTATCACATCCTTGAAGCCTACCATCTCTTCATTCGTGCTTGGATAGCTGGCAAATCGTGAAGAAGTACGTGTAGGGGCAGCAACTGTGATGTTATGCGATACCAAGTCAAACGCGGTATTTTCTTGAACCTCTGCTGCCTTTGCCATGAGCACTCTAATATCCTCTCCAATGTTCAAGATCCAGAGAAAAAGACACCAGTCAGGGACATCTTTTCTCTTACAAGCATCAAATACATATTCAACCTCATACACCAAACCATTTGTATGTGTTACAAAACGTTGAAGTCCGACTTGTGTTTCTACAAAAGCTTGAAAGCACTTGAGTTCTTTCTGAATTGTCTGAAGTTGGCTCTTGACAGAATCAACTGAATTTGAATAGAGGCTTAGAAACTTCTCCATGTTGTCTAAAATGAAATCAGAAGAGCCCCCACTGTCAATTCCAGACAAGTTGGACTGAAGGAGAAATGTCTTTCTTGTGATGAGATAGATCATTGCTTGCAGATTCTGAATTTTGACTCGGAAATCAAGATCACCCTTCTTTTTGTTTAATGAGTAAACAAGAATTCCTGCATCAACAATCACAGAATCTATATCTTGAAGACAAAATTTAGAGACCTGTATTAGTAGATGGGCACGCAAGAAGTTGAGCATCTCCTTCATTTCTGGTCCACTTAAAATGAGTGGTAACTCTTCCAAATTGTGTAGGAGAGTCTCCGCAAATCTAACTTCACAGTCTACCACATACTTAATTTGGATAACGGGATACCATTGTGACTGCTGTAACTTTATAGCTTTCAGGACATCGATATAGATCTTGGAGATGCTTGGCTCAATAGGCTGAATTTTGCTTCGTAGTAGATTAGAAAACAAAGGATAACCCTCATCTGCAGCAGAGTCTCGATATATCTGTTCCGTGCTTCGTAGGCATCTGTATTTATGGCTTGGAAGATACAACCAGGTAACCATTATTGTGTGCCAGGCCACTTCTAAAACATGAGTGAAGAGGGTATGGTGGACCTCAGGCTTTACGCATCTGTCTGAAACAAAGGAAACAAAACTAAAAAGGAACTTCAACTCCTTCAATACCTTTTCAACTTGATCCACGAGTCCCTCAACATGAAGGGGTGAACTTGGATCATAAAGTTTCAGTAGATCACTGATATTCCTTATCATATCAATGAATATCATAACAGTACCATCATTGTTGGCTAAAAGTTGAAATGATATTTCCCGGACGGAGTAGTTAGCTCTGATTTTCAACTTAGCCTGCCAAAACTCATTTTGCGAGTCGTAGGTGCGATCAAATTGGTGGATCCCTTTTGTTCTGTAGATCTGGATGAGATCAGCTGCAGCACCTTGAAACAGAGCTTGGATTCTTCTGAGATCTGGTTCACCTATTAACATCTGCAAGTTGAGAAGGATATCCAACAACTCGAAATCCCTTTTAAGGAAGTTGAAATTCCATTCAAGGAGCTTAAATTTATCAAATGCAAACAGATCTCGATGGAGAGAATCACATTAATCTTTGATCCTTTGCAGATTTTCAAAGGGGAAGTATTCCAGATTTTTCTCTGAAAATATAAGTAAAGAAGCGCATTCCTCTACAGTCTGCCAAAGATTGTCTTGGAGACGACGTATCTTGTACTGCAGAGTGTCAAGGGAATCAGATTCTTCTGAAAGAAATATATGGAATGAGCTGCATTCATCTTCAGTCTGCTTCAGAGTTTCACGTAGATGAAATAACTTTGACAGATACTCATCTGAGAACACAAGGAATGAGCCCCAGTCCTCTTCAATCCTCTGCAGTGTGTCAAGGGAACAAGATTCCTCTGAAAAACGATATCCGTCTAAAACCAGACAGAATGAATGACATTCCTCTGCAATCCATTTCGGAGTTGCAGGAATAAGCCCATAGGAACTCCATTTCTGTTCAAAAGAATCACATTCATCTTTGATCCTCTGCAGAGTTTCAATGGGGAGAGAGTCATCTGAAGACAGATATTTCTCTGAAAATATAAGTAAAGAAGCGCATTCCTCTACGGTCTGCCAAAGATTGTCTTGGAGACGACGTATCTTGTGCTGCAGAGTGTCAAGGGAATCAGATTCTTCTGAAAGAAATATATGGAATGATCTGCATTCATCTTCAGTTTGCTTCAGAGTTTCACGTAGATGAGATAAGTTTGACAGATACTCGTCTGAGAAGTCAAGGAATGAGCCCCAACCCTCTGAAAAATTATATCCGTCCAAAACCATATAGAGTGAACAACATTCATCTGCAATCCGTTCCAGAGCTGTAGGAATATGAGCATAGGAACTGCATTTCTGCATTTCAAGGGGATTAGGTATGTCCGAAGGCGTTGCTGTGGATGAATCGAACGAATTACCACAGCAGATCAAACGCTTGATTAAACCTATCATAACGAAAACACTAACAGTACGTCTTCAGAGGTTTCTTTCTTCTCTTCTCGATTGTTTAGAAAATTAAACTAATGGTTCAATCTATCCAACTACTGTTACTTCAAATTTGACAGTAGTCATTCTCACATAAACAACTACCAAAACTAAGATGGTCTCCACTGTTCCTTCGTTTTTTTATCGGCCAATTAATGACACGATCATGCATGATTCCGGATGAGATATTTGACTTTTCCAAGTCATAGAGACCAACGTGACCGCGTGAAACTCAAATGTGTCCTACAGGGCAATATAACCAACGAAAAAAAAGCCAAATCAGTAAAAATGCACATGGGTTCTTCCGACCAAACCCACCACCTTCCCCTTCTCTTACCTTGACCTGCCAACTCTGCCTCTGCTACCTGCTTCCCTTGACCTGCCACAACTATGCGCCGGTGGCTGGCAGAGGCAGCTGGAGCCTAAGGCCACTAAAGCAATGGCCTTGGGGGGCCTAAAACCTATAAATATTATGTGTAATATTTAATAATATGCACTATTGATAGAATTTTCAAAACATTTGGTTAAAATGGTTATAGCTAAAAGTTGTTTCTTGTCTTTAATTCGTTCCAACTTATATTGATTTTTTTATAATGCTAATTTAGAACAACTTTTCTTAATTCTTTGATTGTCTATGTAGATTTTTTTAAATTACTTTGATAAGTAATTATTAAAATTCATATTTAACATTGAATGACTCTTAAAACATAGTCGTTACTACCGTATTATTTATTTCAACTTATATTTATAATTAAAAGTGCTAAAAGAAACTGTATAAGTAGAAGAATACTCTAAATGGCAAACTTAATCAGATAAAACGTGTTAATTCAATTACCGTTAACAATTATATCAGTTGCCTCGGTTGAAAAAGTTTTTTAAAACTAAATCAATAAAGTTCAACATGATAACACAAGAGAGATTAAACAAATTGGTTAGATATTGACAATAATTAAAACTGATTATATCTTCTTTAGATTTCGATAAATTATAAAAGTAAAAAAAAAATTAATTTAAGGCCTCATTGTTTTTCCGGCTTAGGCCCCATATTATGTCGAGCTGTCCCTGATGTGGCGAAGCAACATGGTCATAAGGGTGGTTATTTGACCACCCTTTGTCGATACGATCGGTTGTTTCGAGAGTTTTAGCCCCATTTCTCTTGTTTCTGCTTCATTATATGTGGTTCAGCTCTATTATGTTGTGTTAGGTTGGTTGGCTCGGGTTCAGAGCGATTTTGGAGAGAAATGAGACATTTAGTCTCTTAAGTTGGTTATTTAGTTGGAAAAGTCAACCGGAAGTTGACTTATGGGTAAATGATCTCGTAACTGGGGTTTTATGGTTTGGATGGCTTTGTTATATGATTTTGAACTTAGGAGTGGGTTCAGAATGTTATTCGGAGGTCTGTGGTAGAATTAGGCTTGAATTGGCGAAATTGGATTTTTGGCGATTTTCGGTCGGCAGTGGAAAATTAGCTATCGAGATCAAAATAGAATTTTGGAAGTTGGAATAGGTTCGTAGTGTCATTTGTGATGTGTGTACAAAATTTCAGGTCAATCGGGCGTGGTTTGGTTGGTTTCGGCATCGTTGGCGAATTTTGGAAGTTTAGAAATCCTTAGGCTTAAATTCAGGGTTAATTTGGTATTTTGATGTTGTTTTGGGTGATTCAAGGGCTCTACTAAGTTTGTGTGATGTTATGGGATGTGTTGGTATATTTTGGTTGAGGTCCTGAGGGCCCCGGGTGAGTTTCGGGTGGTTTCGAACCATTTCTAGTTGCTGGTTTTTAGGCTTCAGGGGTGTACAATGCGATAACATAGATCTGGCCGCATTAGTGTAGAGAAAATTTAGAAAAAATAAGTTGTGCTATGCGATTGCGTAAGTATTTCGGCGATCGTATAGAGTAAAATGTCTGCTACACTGACCCGATTTTGGAAGCTTATAACTCACAATTTATAAGGAATTTGAAGATGATCCAAAATAAAAGTTGTATCCCTTAATGTCTAGTTTTCAGAAAGTTAAACCAATTGTAATTTGGAGGTTTGTACAAAAAGTTATGACCATTATACTAGAGGTTGTCCGGAAGAGTTGGAGAAGGCTGCTAGAAACATTTGTTCTACGCGATCGCATGGGAATGACCGCGATCGCATAGGGTAAAAGAAGGGCTGGAAAATTTGTGCCTCGCTATCGCATTTGTTTGTCCACGATAGCACAGGGTAAATACCTGGGTAGATTATAAAGTACTCTATTTCGAGGATTTCGACCATTTTTGAATTTTTGGAGCTATGGAGCTCGGATTGAGGCGATTTTTGAAGGGATTTTCAAAGGAGTGATTAGGATAAGTGTTCTTCACTCAAATTTGGTTAAATTCCATGATTGTGTCTTGATTTTTATCATTTAATTTGGGAATTTGGGGTGAAAATTGGGAAAAAATGGAAGAGAATTGGAGAGTTGATTTCGGGGATTTGAATGGCCATTTGATGTCGGATTTTGATGAATTTGATATGGGTAGACTCGTGAGTGAATGAGATTTCTAGTTTTATAATTTTTATCGGATTCGGAGACGTGGTCCCAGGGGCCGGGTTTGAGCCACATTCGAAATTTTTGATCTAATTTGATAATTTTCATGTGGAATTCATTCCTTTAGCGTATATTGATAACAATATACTGATTTTGGTTAGATTCAGAGCATTTGGAGGCCGGATCAAGAGGCAAGGGCATCGCGGGTTAGAGTTTTTTCCGGTTTGAGGTAAGTAATGACTGTAAATCTTGTCCTGAGAGTATGAAATCCCAGATCTTACTTTGTATCACTATTTTGGAGTGGCGCACATGCTAGATGACGAGTGTGTGGCGTACAATGCTGGGGAATTGTGACCTGGTCCGTCTCGTAACAACTATTAAGTTGTGTATTTGACTAGAAATCATATGATATTTTGTGTTTTAGAGATTATTACTATATTTTGGGCTGAATGTTGTATTGGACCTCGTGCCAAATTGTTTGGATCCTTAGGGGCTTTTTACTGTCATTTCCTCACTGTGTTGATTTAAGATTTTTACTCAGTCATGCTATGTTTAACTGATTTCGAAACTCAGTCTTATTTACTCTATTCGATGCATAAAATGATATTTTACGCTGAGCACCCTGTTTTACTGATAGCCCGAATGGCTTGAGAGGTTTCAAACTGAGTGAGGCCGAGGGCCTATGTTGTGAGGATATTATGGGATCGGGTTGCGCGCCGCAGCATGTTACACTGTTAATGATATATGAGAGGCCGAGAGCCTGATTGATTATGCCACGAGATGGCTTGTTATAGCGCTTGGGCTGTAGGAGCCCCTCCGGAGTCTGTACACCCCCAGTGAGTGCATGTACCTACTGAGTGCGAGTGCCGAGTGACGAGTGATTGGGAGGCATGAGTGATTATGAGGTTGCCCGAGGTGCTGATTAAGAGTGATGGTGAGGTTTCCCGAGGGGCTGATTACGGGTTATAGTGAGGCTGCCCGAGGGGTTGGTTCTGAGTGATGTTATGCCCGAGGAGCGGTTTATAATACATGTTTTTGCCCGAGGGACCATTTATGGTTTTCATCATTTTTACTCTAAATTTCATTAAACCTCAGTTGAAACTGTTGGACAAATATTTTTTAAATGATTTTTACTAAAATTGAGTTTTAAGCAAGATGATTTGACTTATATACTGTTCTGAAGGCGGGCTGTACTTACTGTGATTTTATGACATGGGTTTGTGTGTTTCTTATTGCTCAGTCCCTATTTACTTCTATTACTTACTGAGTTGGCGTACTCACATTACTCCCTGCACCTTGTGTGCAGATCCAGGTATTTCTGAACCTGGTAAAGGGTGTTGATTACTCAGTGGCAGGTCCATCGGAGTTAGTAAGGTAGCTGCACGGTGATCGCAGCCCTGCTCTTCTCCATCCTGTTTTCCTATAGATTATTATTAGTTGCTTCCTAGACGATATATGTCTTAGTGTTATCGAACGGTCCTTTGTAGATGCTCATGACTAGTGACACCCCGATGTCGGGCTTTTGTTTCTTTCGCACTTATTATTTAGTACTTATACTATGAATTTTCATTACTTTTTTTATTATTAATTGATGGTTTAAAAACACCTTTATTATGAAGTGTCGAATTGTTCTGAGAAATGTGTCGGCTGGCCTAGTTCCATGATAGGCTCCATCACGACCGAGTGGTTTGGGGTCGTGACAAGTTGGTATCAGAAGCTAGGTTACATAGGTCTCACGAGTCATGAGCAAGTTTAGCAGAGTCTTGTAGATCGGTACATAGACGTTTGTACTTATCTTCGAGAGGCTGCAGAACCCTTAGGAAAAATCTCACATTCTTGAATTCTTGTCGTGCGAATCCATTTATTCATCCAAAAGCGTAACTATTCGAATTCCTTTCATGTATTCGAATGCGCACGTGAGCGCTCGGTATCAGCAGTGCATCGACGGCTTGTGATTTCCATAGGTGAGGTGCGAGATGTGATTTTAGCATGTTTATAATGGGCCAGTCTGGAGGACTTGAGGCCGGGTTTTGTCTATGGCTTGAGTTCTGAGGTGTTGATTATGTGAGCACGTGCTTTTGGATTTATATGTTCGGTAATGTCCTTGTTATTGGAAGTGATGGCTGGATGGCTGCGTGATGAGTAAGATGTGACTGCGAGATGTGTTCATATGATTTGAATGTGACGAGAAGGGTCTGCTTGAGGGTAGAAAGAACTATTTTTGTGCTTGATTTCCAGCTTGATTGCGCGACCAAGTGTCGTATCAGTTTTAGTTTGAGGTATACTGGAGAATCAGTTGTGGCTTACAGGGGTTGAGATCGATGATGACTCGAGTAAGGGAAATTTTGGATAGGGGTTGTGTTATGCTTTATGGGTGTATAAGAATCATGGAATGACTTGAGTTGTTATTGGTGAAGGATGTAATGTGCATCGGGCAGGAATTTATTTGGTTGTATTAAGGTGGGGTTACTTCCTGGGGTGTTGGAGTGCTAATAGAGCACAGGTCGTTCGGTCCGTTTGATTAGTCTAATTGAGGTTTGAGTAGAATGGATGACTCCCGAGAATGGTTCTAATGGATTCAAGATGTATATGTAACAATTGGGGGATCTTCAGGATGTGTATTTGGCTAGAAACTGAGGTATACATTGGAGGGTGTCAAGACTTGTGGCATTTCTATATCATTATGGATTCGACATATCAGTATCAGGAAGGTGAAGGTAATGGCTTTAGATTCGCATGAAGTCTCTTCAGGGTAAGTATTTTGAATGTGGTGCTTTTGGGGATATTTGAGAGTGTATTCAGCGGCTTATGAGCCTTAGACGATGTGGTTTTATGCTTGAGTCTCGTGTGGTGAGTCTAGGTTGAGGATTGCGGTATTATGGCAAGGATAAGTATTAATTCGAAAGTAATTTAGAAGGAAATTGGATAAATAGGACAGCTTGGTAGTAGGTCGGATCGGCATGGTAAGGGATATGATTAGTTCTTTGGGTGCTTACGAGGTAATGAGTTTCTACGTCTGATTCGTGGCAATGCTCTTGGGTTTTGACGGCCTGCGTAGCTTAGTTGAGTTAGATGGATTCTGTCCTGACGGGTTAGTTAAGTACAATGGGTTTTCAGAGGGTTCTTGATGGTCTCTATCATAGTTGAGATGTATATTTCCTACTGATGCGTGGGGCATGTGGCATATTGTAATTTTCTCCAGTATAAAAATCAAATGGAAAGTCTTAGCTGATTGAGTACGAAGTTGCTTGTGGCTCGAAATGGATTATGAAGTTCTCATATTTATCATAGGATGTCATAGTATATGCGATATGCTGTGTAGGGTTGAGATTTGCATGTGTGAGGTCAAGGTTCAGTTCTGGAAGGAATGTCATAAATTCTTAGGCAACATGGACAATTTCAGATAACTAGGTAAATGATATCACTAATTGGTGCGGCTTGATGAGGGTATACATTTCAGAAAGGGCAATGTGTTTGAGTTAAGGGTACTTCATTGGTATCGCGGCGCTCTCTTGTTGAATCGACTGCTGATATTCAAGTTTGCTTGGTGGCACAGAAGAATTATAGGAGTATCCCTCGTAGAATGATTCAGTATTAGAGGTGTGTTATATATTCGAGCGGTGGAGTTAGGATCAGAAATGGTGATTCGTGCGCTTTATGGATTTCGATACTGTGAGTTCTCATAAACAAGTTATTTTGTGGTTGTGGACTGTGAAGATGCGAGCAAAGCTAGTAAGATGTTAGTATGTGCCATGATTCAGTCGTTATGAACTTTCGGAGAGTTATCTATCTGTTGCGGGTGATCAGAGTTTATTTAGGGTTCATTGGTAGGCCTAGTATGGATGAGTGTTCTGCACATGGTCAGAATTGTTGACTCCGAATTGCTATTGTTGAGGGATGTGCCATTCGATTGCCATTGAGCTTATTCGTGTTCTGTAGTGATCTATGAGTTACCCTTCTGTGTTGTGAGGAGTTATGATTATTGGTTACATGCACATATGGTGCGGTTCTATTTGGGCTTTATAGCGGAATTTGAGTAAGACGAGTATTTGGGTGTTGCATGATTGATTGCGCATTGGATATGTTCTTTCGGACTGGCATGGCATTGTTTTATTTACTTCTCCATGGTTATGGTGATTTACTTTTGGTACTAGACATCAAATTGCGCGTGGTTGATGATTTTGAGCATGGTGACTTGAGGTGTCTCATGTGGACCAGTGTTTGGATAGGGTCGCGCATTGCAACGAGGTTATGTAGAGGTATGATCCTTCAAGTTAGATTCGTGTGTTCTGGTTCTACTATGTGTGATGGGTTCTCAGCATTGTGTTGTGGTGGTACTGGTGAGCTTGCGGTACATCTCTCTCATTTGAGTCATTTTTCCATGATTTGAGTACATTTTGATTGTTGCTTATTGGTGCGTGGGTCGCACGGGTTGTGTATTTAGATTGTATCAATGTGTAATGTCACTAGAGTAGTCGTGTTAGATGAGATGAGGTCATTGGGATCTAGAATGAACACTATCAGATTCGATCTCAACATGTTGGAAGGATAATATCGGGACTCGGCTTAAAAATTTACTATGGTCCTTGCCGAAGGTTAGGGAGATCCATGACTGGTTGATCTAAGGAATAATTATGACTTTCTGCGTGTTTCATTCATCATTGGCAGTATACGAAAGTGTTGGAATGAGGCTTTGGTTTGATAAAAGGTTTATTACCAAAATTGGGTTGTTTGAGCAGCTGCTGTGATTAGAAGTTATCACTATGAGTGTTTGAGTTGTGTGGTATATCATGTGATTTTCATCTTGAATTGCGGTTATGGCTTGATACAACGTGTAGATGTGAGATTCTGATCTTATAGAAAATTTCAGAAGTAAAAATTTTGTTCTAAGGCTTATGGGCTAGGTTGAATTATGAAATTTCAGTTATGTTGTGTTATCAGACCTATATGAGGTAGGGTGACGTGGGATCACCCCGTGTATGTGCGTGGAAAGGTTATTCGGAGATTTGATGGCTTTTGGAACAACTTTTGGCACGTTCGAGGACGAATGTTTGTTTAAGAGGGGGAGAATGTAACGACCCGATCGGTCGTTCCGAGAGTTTTAGACCCGTTTCTCCCGATTCTGCTTCATTATGTGGTTCAGCTCTATTATGTTGTGTTAGGTTGGTTGGTTCGTGTTCGGAGCGATTTTGGAGAGAAATGAGACATTTAGTCTCTTAAGTTGGTTTTAGTTAGAAAAGTCAACCAGGAGTTGAATTATGGGTAAATGATCTCGGAACTGGGTTTTTATGGTTTAGATAGCTTTGTTAGATGATTTTGGACTGAGGAGTGGGTTCGGAATATTATTCGGAGGTCCGTGGTAGAATTAGGCTTGAATTGGCGAAATTGGATTTTTGGCGATTTTCGGTCGGCAGTGGAAAATTAGCTATCGGGGTCAGAATAGAATTCCGGAAGTTGGAATAGGTTTGTAGTGTCATTTGTGATGTGTGTACAAAATTTCAGGTCAATCGGACGTGGCTTGAATGGTTTCGGCATCGTTGGCGAATTTGGAAGTTTAGAAATCCTTAGGCTTGAATTCTGGGTTAATTTGGTATTTTGATGTTGTTTTGGGTGATTTGAAGGCTCGACTAAGTTTGTGTAATGTTATGAGATGTGTTGGTATGTTTTGGTTGAGGTCCCGAGGGCCCCGGGTGAGTTTCAGGTGGTTTCAGACAACTTCTAATTGCTAGTTTTTGGGCTTCAGGGGTATACAGTGTGATAGCATAGATCTGGCCGCGTTAGCATAGAGAAAATTTGGAAAAAATTAGCTGTGCTATGCGAAGTATTCCCGCGATCGTATAGAGTAAATCTCTGCTGCATTGACCCGACTTTGGAAGCTTATCATTCACAATTTATTAGAAATTTGAAGATGATCCAAACATAAAAGTTGTAGCCCTTAATGTCTAGTTTTTATAAAGTTAAACCAATTGTAATTTGGAGGTTTGTACAAAAAGTTATGACCATTATACTAGAGGCTGTCCGGAAGAGTTGGAGAAAGCTGCTGGAAACATTTGTTCTACGCGATCACATGGGAATGGCCGCGATAACATAGGGTAAAAGAAGGGTTGGAAAATTTGTGCTTCGCTATCGCATTAGTTTTTCCACGATAGCATAAGGTAAATACCTGGGCATATTATAAAGTACTCTATTTCGAGGATTTCGGCCATTTTTGCATTTTTGGAGATATGGAGCTCGGATTGAGAGATTTTTGAAGGGATTTTCAGAGGAGTGATTAAGCTAAGTGTTCTTCACTTAAATTTGGTTAAATTTCATGATTGTGTCTTGATTTTTATCATTTAATTTGGGAATTTGGGGTGAACGGAAAAAAATGAAAGAGAATTGGAGAGTTGATTTCGGGGATTTGAATTGCCATTTGATGTCAGATTTTGATGAATTTGATATGGGTAGACTCGTGAGTGAATGAGATTTCTAGTTTTGTTATTTTTATCGGATTCCGAGACGTGGTTCAGGGGGTCGGGTTTGAGCCACATTCAGGATTTTTGGTCTAATTTGATAATTTTCATGTGGAATTCATTCCTTTAGAATATATTGATAACACTATACTGATTTTGGTTAGATTCAGAGCATTTGGAGGCCGGATCAAGAGGCAAGGGCATCGCGGGTTAGAGTTTTGTCCGATTTGAGGTAAGTAATGACTGTAAATCTTGTCCTGAGGGTATGAAACCCCGGATTTCACTTTGTATCACTATTTTGGAGTGGCGCACATGCTAGATGATGAGTGTGTGGCGTACACTATTGGGGAAATGTGACCTGGTCCGTCCCGTAGAAACTATTAAGTTGCGTATTTCACTAGAAATAATATGATATTTTGTGTTTTAGAGATTATTACTATATTTTGGGTTGAATGCCGTATGTGGACCTCGTGCCAAGTTGTTTGGATCCTTAGGGACTTTTTACTGTCATTTCCTCACTGTGTTGATTTAAGATTTTTACTCAGTCATGCTATGTTTAACTGATTTCGTAACTCAGTCTTATTTACTCTATTCGATGCATAAATGATATTTTAGGATGAGCACCCTGTTTTACTGATAGCCCGAGTGGCTTGAGAGGTTTCAGACCGAGGGCCTATGTTGTGAGGATATTATGGGATCGGGTTGCGCGCCCCAGCATGTTACACTGTTTATAATATATGAGAGGCCGAGAGCCTGATTGATTATGTCACGAGATAGCTTGTTATAGTGCTTGGGCTGTAGGAGCCCCTCCGAGTCTGTACACCCCCAGTGAGTGCAAGTACCTACTGAGTGAGAGTGCCGAGTGATGAGTGATTGGGAGGCATGAGTGATTGTGAGGTTGCTCGAGGGGCTGATTAAGAGTGATGGTGAGGTTGCCCGAGGGGCTGATTACGAGTGATGGTGAGGTTGCCCGAGGGGTTGGTTCTGAGTGATGTTATGCCCGAGGGGTGGTTTATGATACATGTTTTTGCCCGAGGGGCCATTTATGATTTTCATCACTTTTACTCTAAATTTCATTAAACCTCAGTTGAAACTGTTGGAAAAATATTTTTAAATGATTTTTATTGAAATAGAGTTTTAAGCAAGATGATTTGACTTATATACTGTTCTGAAGGCGGGCTGTACTTACTTTGATTTTGTGACATGAGTTTGTGTGTTTCTTACTGCTCAGTCTCTATTTACTTTTATTACTTACTGAGTTGGCGTACTCACATTACTCCCTGCACCTTGTGTGTAGACCCAGGTATTTTTGAACCCAGTAAAAGGTGTTGATTACTCAGTGGCAGGTCCATCGGAGTTAGTAAGGTAGATGCACGGCGATTGCAGCCCTGCTCTTCTCCATCCTGTTTTCCTATAGATTATTATTAGTTGCTTCCCATACGATATATGTCTTAGTGTTATCGGACGGTCCTTTGTAGATGCCCATGACTAATGACACCCTGATGTCGGGCTTTTGTTTCTTTCCGCACTTGTTATTTAGTACTTATACTATGAATTTTCATTAATTTATTATTATTATTAATTGATGGTTTAAAAACACCTTTATTATGAAGTGTCGAATTGTTCTGAGAAATGTGTCGGCTGGCCTAGTTTCATGATAGGCGCCATCACGACCGGGTGGCTTGGGGTCGTGACAAAAATACATTGTGTACATAGGTAAAATATTACGTTTTAGAAGTATATAATACATATTGAACATTCTTTGTCGTGAATTTTTTTTACTTCTTATAAATTTGAATACCCTTACAAAAATTTCTTATTTCGTCACTACTGAAAACGTTAATTCTAGTGTTTAGTAAAAATCAGATTGGTGGTTTAGGAACAATGTTCTTTGTTGGAGTGTTTAATAGATATATGCTCAAGTTAAGGTGTAAAAATAAAAATTGGAGTCAAGTTTAAGGGGCGTCTATATATTCAGCCGTATTTAGTTCTTGAGCTTAACAAAGTTCCAACGTGGATTAGGTGAATTTTACATGTCAAAATGCTTTAGAAAATTATCTAAAGTTAAATGTGTGATTTTAACTATGATTCAAAATTACTCTCCTATATACTTTGGTTAAGGTCCATGCTGAAGTTCGTTAAGGTTAAGGACAAATATAAGATCATTCAACATTTGCTAATAACAAGGTTATGAATTACTAGGGGTGCACAAAAGAAACCGACAAACCGTACCAACTCGATAATTCGAGTCAAACTAAAAAGAAACTCCGCTATGGTTTGGTGTTGAAAAAACCCGACCATAATTGATTTGGTTTGATTTTAACTAGAAAATTCAAACCAAAACAAAACCAATCCGACATTACATGTATATAACTTTTTAAATATTTTATACATAAAAATATTTATTGTAATGTAGTTTATAAATATTGTTTAAACCTTTTTATTGTTCTCACTTTTAATGCATTATTTCAAGCTTGGACTTTGAATTTTTAAATGGTGTCACAGCCTATTTTTTGAACAAGCCGTGACCAGCACCCGACCACTAAACTCGACTGATCGAACCATCTGCGCTTATCAAATCTATTATAACTTCAAATTTTATATGCAACAAGGCAATACTTTAACCAAATACTTTTAATTAATTTAGATATCTAGAATAAACCAACTCCATAACTTTATTAGTAGTAACCACTAAAATACTGCTAAGTTATTATCAAAAACATCTGAATCTTAACCCATCGACTGTGTCTATGGAGCCTCTACTGATAAGCTGACGCACTGCTCCGGACATAATATTTCTTGGCCAGTTCTCTCAGTAAACAAAGAAATAGTTAAATAATGACGACTCAAAGGAGAACTCACGAACAAAAGCGGACCTCACCAATAGCACTAGAAGTGAGAGAAGTCCTAACCTTTAGCCTGCTCGCCTGCGAAATCAGTTCCTACGTTGTACCGCAGACCAATGTAGGTTCTTAAAAGAGAATATCAGTACCATCCATTGTACTCAGTGACTCTCGATTACAGGGGATGAAACTTTAATAAAATACACATTACAAATATAGATTCTGAATTGCAAGAAAAACATAAGGCTTCTAAGAACAATTCTAAAATATTTGTATAGTAGCAGTTTATGAATATTCTAAAAGAAATTCCTTTTCTTTTTCTTTCAAAAAAAAAATACTTCACTTTATATTTCGGGAATTCCAACTATCCTGACTTATTTTTGTCTTAGTCAGCGTGTGATCAGCACGAGTTCGATCCCAACCTGATCGAATAGGTCCAATCCACGAGGTGCCACTCGCTTCATGGTTCTTAGCGCTCATATATTATACCTTAGCCTGGCTAAGTAAATCCTCAGCAATGAGACCCTCAGCTCGTGTGCTCCCTACTTTAGCACAAGTAGTTTCAGGAAGTCAACGTCTTGGTCAGGACCCTCGGCCTAGACGGTGACCCCTTTTCAAAATAAAGGATATGCCCAAAAATCATATCTTTTTAAAACTTCTTCTTTTGGCTTTTCAAGTCTAAATCTTGTTTGAAAGTTATCCATC
Organism: Nicotiana knightiana; assembly: GCA_005239525.1. NCBI lineage: Eukaryota > Viridiplantae > Streptophyta > Magnoliopsida > Solanales > Solanaceae > Nicotiana > Nicotiana knightiana. The sequence continues at coordinate 42,522 of ML393040.1, forward strand.
AATATTCATAATAATATTCTTGAGTGTATGCATAGCATAAACATGAAATAAAATTACTCAAAGTATGTCTAAAAGTTCTATCTAACTCTTGAAACTTTAACATGTAAGATCATGTAATAAAGACATAAAAAAATAAGAAAAATAGACGATTATACTTCTCAAGTAAAATATATAAGCTTTGACTAGAATATACTTAGTCAACATGTAGTCACTCGTTCCAATTAAGCACATGTTGACTCTTTAAAGCAATTTATCAAACACTTTATGGACATGTTTTTGTGAGTAGAACCACTTTAGTAAAGGGTAATATCCACTCACCTCAATTTCTCCTTTCAAGCAACAATGTAAGTTCTAATTCTTGTAATCAACTCAACGATCAAATACTACAACAATAAGTCACAATAAGTATCCAACTTTCCTAAAGTATTAATGTTTTCTCAACTCTAAGAACTTTAGGTTCAACTTCTAAATTTCCATGTTTTGGGGTGAGGTCTTGTTCTAACAATTCTTTACTATCTCTAACAATCTTAACTCGTTGTAGCAATCCAATAAAAGTGAAAAATTTATCTTGTAACACCAAAAATCCAACTTGTATTTGATGGGTGTTCTTGAGGTTTGTAAAACTTTCCTATGAATTCACCTCATTAGGATATTAGATTCTAGTGTATAATGATGTAATAACTTACAATTCTATAAAAAAGAAAAAATGACCTCAGTCATGGCCTAAAGAAGGTCCGGTAGAACTCTCACAATGACCTACACAACTTCCTTGTTCTTTCTTCGTAAACGATGGAAATGGTGTTGGTGATGGGTACTATGATTTGGTTTAAAGGGTCTGACTTTTACCCTTTAAAATATTATTTTATATCACCTATTTTTTCCTTAACCCAAATAAAAGAGGAAATTCTTAAAGCATAAGAGAAACTTTGTTCCCTGGGTGTTCACTTTTCCACATGAATTAGTAAAAATTGCGTGGGGTTCCCTATTTGGTCACCCCCATTTAACCTATACCCATTTTTTTAAAAACTTTTAATTTGTACCCACTTTTTAAATAACTTCAGCTCCCTTTCCCTCGCTGAGCTGAAGTTCACCAGTTAAGCTGAAGTTCGCCAGTTATAAAGACAAGACTTTAGCATACGGGGCTGAAGTTCCCCAGTTACAATGACAAAACTTCAGCTCTAGTATGTTGAAGTTTTGTCTTTATAACTAGGGAACTTCAACCCCGTATGTTGAATTTTTTGTCTTTATAACTGGGAAACTTCAGCCCCGTATGCTGAAGTTCCCCAGTTACAAAGACAAAAACTTTAGCTCTAGAGCTGAAGTTAGTTCACCAGTTACAAAGACAACAACTTCAGCTACTTCAGGCCCGTCTACTAGAATGCTCAAGTTTTGCGTGATTGCCTTTGCTACTTCAGCCCCGCATGCTGAAGTTATGCGCAAAAGCAGGTACAGATGCAATTTTTTTTATAAAGCGGATATAAGTTAAAACGTGGCACAAAAAGTGGGTACATATGCAAAAGCCCCCATGAATTAGCTGCCAAACCATTTTGTGGGCTTTAGGCCCATAAATCAATTATTTCTCTTTTTTTTTGTACCCAACCACGTAGGAACTTTATATTTCATGGAATAGCAAATATGATCTTTGATATTATAATTCATACTAATAGTGTCCCATAAGTTAGAAAATTTTGAGGTATGTTACAATCTTCCCCCCTTAAAAACATTCGTCCTCGAATGTTGTTCCGGCCTTACCGACGAGCCAAAAGCATTCCTTAAATCCTTGAACTTCTTAGGCTTTCTTTGCACTACTCTATTCTCCAAAAGGACTTGAAATATTACTAACTCCTTAAATTTTCAAAATTTTTGGCAGAGTCTCCCCTGTAACCGGACGATCTGAAAAATATATTCCTGTTACAAATATCACAACTATACCAAAAACAACCAAATACACTATAACAGGCCATTCACTGGAACCAAAGATAGCTCATAAAATAACTTCTTACTCTCCGGCAAGGAGGTACATCACAATAATGAATCAAACTCTAAATCACAATACTTTAGAAAGGATTAGTCACTTTAACAAATTAAATGTACTCAACGAAATTAGTTTAACCACTAAATATACTCCGTCCGGGAAATAGCCACATTTAAAACACAACTAATAAGAAAAAAAAAATGGAAAGTCAAACCTTTAAAGTTCACATACCCCGGTCCTCAAATAAATAGGGATACCTCTTCTTCATATCTTCCTCAATCTCCCATGTAGCCTCTTCTGTGTTATGATTACGCCATAGGGCATTTACTGAAGTTGTATCTTTGGTTCTCAACCTTCTAACTTGCCTATCGAGAATCTCTATATGTACTTCTTCATAAGTTAGGTCTTATTTAATTTTTATGGTGTTGGCAGGAATAATGTGCGACTCATCATGAATGTACGTTCTTAGCATGGACACGTGAAAAACGGGATGGACCGCAGACAACTCAATATGCAAGGCTAATTCATAAGCCACTTTACCTTTCTTACCTATAATCTCATAAGGCCCGATAAATCTAGGACTGAGCTTTCCTTTCTTACCGAATCTAAAACACCTCTCATTGGAGACACTTTTAGAAATGCCATGTCACCTATATTAAACTCTAGGTCCATGTGCCTCTTGCCGGAATATGACTTTTGACGACTCTGAGCCGCTTTGAGTCTTTCTCTAATTAGTTGGACTTTCTCTAAGGCCTCACAGACAAACTCTGGACCGATCAACGACATCTTTGCTGGCTCAAACCAACTCACTAGAGACCTACATTTTCGCCTATACAACGCTTCATAAGGAGCCATACCAATGCTGTCCTGATAACTGTTATCGTAAGAAAATTCTATAAGTGGAAAGTGACCATCCCAATTACCTCCAAAATCTATAACACATGCTCGTAACATATCTTCGAGTGTCTGAATGGTCCTTTCTGCTTGACCATCGGTCTGTGGATGGAAAGCGGTGCTCAAATTGACCTTGGTACCTAATCTTTTCTGAAATGCCTTCCAAAAATGTGTCGTGAACTGAGGGTCTCTGTCATATATGATTGAAACTGGAGTACCATGCAACTGGACTATTTCTTTGATGTACAACTACGCATACTGCTCTGCGGAATCTGTCGTCTTTACTGGTAAGAAATGCGCGGACTTTGTCAGTCGGTCTACAATAACCCAAATTTAATCATGCTTATGGTATGTGCGAGGCAGACCTACTACGAAATTCATATTAATCATTTCCCATTTCCACTGTGGTATCTCTATATCGTGAGCTAGGCCACCAGGCCACTGATGCTAGGCTTTGACTTGGTAGCAATTCAAACATTTGGCCACATGATCTGCTACTTGCTTCTTCATGCCTTTCCACCAATACAACTCTTTCAAGTCCAAATACATTTTGGTAGAACCTGGGTGGATAGAGTACTTCGAGCTGTGAGCTTCTTCCATTATGGCCTTCCTAAGACCATCTATATCAGGCACACATAAACGATCATTCAACTTCAAAACTCCATCACTTCCTAGAGTGAAACCAGTGATTTCCTTGTTTTTGAATCCTTCTTTTAACTTCACTAAGTACGGATCTTCGTGTTGTTTAGCCTTAACATGCACAATAAGAGAGGATTGCGCTAAGGCATAAGCAGTTATACCTTGTTCTTCGGTTTTATCCAATCTAATTCTATCATTTGCCAGTTTTTGAATTTCTCGACCTAAAGTTTGCCTTTGTAACGAAAGATGGGCCAAAACACCCATTGACTTCCTACTAAGTGCATCTCCTACCACATTAGCTTTGCCCGAGTGATAAAGGATATTGATGTCGTAATCCTTCAATAGTTCGAGCCACCTTCTCTGTATCAAATTCAACTCTTTCTGCTTGAAAATGTATTGGAGGCTTTTGTGATCTGTAAACACTTCAGAATGCTCGCCATAAAGGTAGTGTCACCATATCTTTAATGCAAACACCATTGCTGCAAGCTGCAAGTCGTGTGTGGGATAGTTCTTCTCATGATTCTTTAACTTCCTGGAAGCATAAGCAATAACTTTTCCATCTTGCATAAGAAGACACACCAGACCAACTCTAAAGGCATTACAATACACTGTGAACCCACCCGAACCTGTCGGCAAGGTTAACACGGGTGCAGTGGTCAACCTCTTCTTTAACTTTTGAAAACTCAGGTCACAAGCGTCTGACCACTGGAACTTAACTTATTTTTGGGTCAACTTAGTTAATGGAGTTGCAAGTGAGGAAAATCCCTCTACAAACCTTCTATAGTAGCCAGCTAATCCTGAGAAACTGCTGATTTCGATTGGCGTTGTCGGCGTTGGCGTTCTTGACTGCTTCTGTCTTCTGAGGGTCTACTTTTATGCCTTCACTAGATACCACGTGGCCTAAGAATGCCACTGACTGCAACCATAACTCACATTTTGAAAACTTCGCATAAAGCTCATTCTCCTTCAAGGTTTGCACTGTTATATTGAGGTGTTCTGCATGCTCTTCCTTATCTTTAGAGTATACCAAAATATTGTCTATAAACACGATAATAAAGGTATCAAGGAATAGTTTAAAAACTCTGTTCATGAGGTCCATGAATACAGTTGGAGCATTTGTCAACTCGAAGGACATTATTAGAAATTCATAGTGCACGTAGCGAGTTCTAAAGGCTGTTTTAGATATATCCTCTTCTCTAATTCTCAACTGATAGTACCCCGAGCTCAACTCTATCTTTGGAAAGTACTTTGCACCCTGGAGTTGATCAAATAAATTATCAATTCTTGGTAGTGGGTACTTGTTCTTAATGGTAACTTTATTCAACTGCTGATAGTCAACGCACATTCTGAGAGACCCATCTTTCTTCTTGACAAACAGGACCGGGGCACCCCACGATGAAACACTCGGCTTGATGAAGCCCTTGTCAAGAATGTCTTTCAACTGTTATCTCAACTCATTAAGTTCTGTTGGAGCCATACTATAAGGAGGTATATATATGGGCTGAGTGCTTAACATGAAATCAATGCCAAAGTCTATGATTCTTTCTGGAGGAAGTCCGCGAATGTCATATGGGAAAACTTTTTGGAAATTCTCTAACAACTGGCACAAACTGCAGAGCTAGTGGTTCTGATTCTGCATTAATGATGTGAGACAAATAGGCAAGACACCCCTTGCCGATCATTCACTGTGCCTTAAGGTAAGCAATAAACTTACCTACAAGCGATGCTGAACTACCCTTCCACTCTAAAGACTTCCTCATTTGGAAATTGGAACCTGACTATCTTGGCACGAAAATCTAACATGGCATAGAAGGAAGACAACCAATCCATACCCATGATCACATCGAAATCCACCGTTTCTAACTCTATGAGATCGGCCTTGGTGCTGCGACCTTGGACTGAAACTATGCAACCTCTATAGACTCTTGTGGCTTCCACTGACTCGCCAACTAGAGTAGATACTATAATGACTCACTAAGTTGTTCAGGTTCTACCCCGAGGTTAATTTCAAAGTATGGAGTCATGTACGAAAATGTTAAACCTGGATCAATTATGACATAAGCATTATGTGAGCAGACTAGAAGTATACCTGTAATAACTTCTGCTGATGCCTCTGCACTCTGACGATCAAGTGTAGCAAACAAACAGGGTTGTCCCCTTCCCTGAGTAACTCGATCTGCACCTATGCCTACCCCATGCCCTGTCTGATTATGAGAACCACGAGCCTGAGGTGGTGCAATTGTAGTAGCTGGGGAACTAGAAGGACGAGTTGCTCCACCACTGAAATTACGTCGCAGCTTTGGGCAGTTGGCCTTTATCCGCAATGATGGCAACCATGAAACCCGAGATTGCACTGACCTGAATGTTGCCACTTACATGTTCCACAAAGAGCTTGTTGTTGTGAATGTCGCTCAACATGACTCTGGCTATGTGAGGATGATGTCCTAAAATTCTGATTTTGGCGAGAATGTTTCCATAACTCTGAGTACGTCTGAAGGAAGACCCACCACCTGACTGATGACTGGAGTAAGCTGGTGCTAATGACTCCTTATTGGAGGAACCCCTTCCACCTCCGCTGGATGTAACAGTAAACCTGCCCGATGTCCAGGCCTTCTTGTTATGCTCCTTTTCTTCTCCCCTTTGTTGTCTGTCTTTTTCTAAGTGCTTGGCGAATCCCACAACAAAGGAGAAAGCTGTCATTCCTATCACTGTAGATGATGTCGTATCCTTAATGTGGTAAGACAAACCACCAACAAACCTGCGAATATTTGCTTTTTCTGTCTTAACCATGTGAGGAGAATGCTTAGCCAAACTTATGAATTCCATGTAGTACTCTTGCATGCTTTAATTCCCTTGATTGAGCTGTTCGAACTCTGTAGCCTTAGCTTTCCTATCCTCTTCTGGTGTAAAATTAGCCATGAATGCCTCTTCAAATTCCTCCCAAGTAGATGGACCATCATTTCATCTCTTTCCTTTTCCCACATCTCAAACCAAGCGCCAGTCACACTCTAAGCTTGTAAGCAGCCATCTCCACAACTTCATCATCAAATGCCTTCATCGCTCGGAGGGATTTATTGACACCCTCCATCCACAACATTGGATCTTCATCAACTATAGTACCATGGAACAATGGAGGAATCAACTTTAAAAATTCATTCACTCTTGAGGACTAAAAATTGTCCAGTCTATTTGATTGAGGCGGAATCTCATCTCTTCTCTCGTTTTGGTTGGACATGAAGGATTTAAGCATCTCCATAGCACTGTTGACATCATTAAACATCTTACCCATCACTGGAGATATAGCTGTATGAGCCGGAGCTGCTGTTGGGGGCGGCACTGGATCCTGAGGTACTGGCTCATCATGCTCCACCCCTTCTTCATGTTCAACCCGGGGTACTTGAACTCCCTTTGTGGATTTACCCTTCCTTTTCTGAGTTGAAGACTTTTTAGTTCTACCTTGAGCCATAATAGTAGCAATAGTTTCTTGAGTAGCATCCTGAGTGTCGGTGTCAGAGTTGCGGGTACGAGTCATTTTTACGAGTTTTAGAGAAACGAATACATTAGACAATTTCTTAGAGGTAGGCTCTACTGCACGATCTAAAGTATGAAAAAAATGAGACTTTTCCTAAATGCTTGTAGCCTCCTTTTTATAAGTATGGCGCGCTTCATACCCATAAACAAGACTCTACTAACACGGCTTCATATACCCCTAGGACTCCATAAACATGACGCTCTGATACTAAGTTTGTCATGACCCATTTTCTGAACAAGCCATGACTGACACCCGACCACTAAACTTATCCGAGTGAACCATTTGCGCTTATCAAAACTATTATAACTTCAAACTTTATATGCAACAAGGCAATACTTTAACCAAATACTTTTAATTAATTTAGATATCTATAATAAACAAACTCCAATAATTTATTCGTAGTAACCACTGAAATATTACTATGTTATTATCAAAAGCATCTGAATCTTAACCCACCGACTGTGTCTATGAAGCCTCTACTGATAAACTGACACATTGCTCAGGACATAAGATTTCCTCTCCAGTTCTCTAAGTAAACAAAGGAATGGATAAATAATGACGACTCAAAAGAGTACTTCACGAACAAAAATGAAGCTCACTAATAGCACTGGAAGTGAGGGAAGTCCTAACCTGTAGCCTGCTCGCCTGCAAAATCGGTTCCTACATTGTAGCACAGACCAACGTAGGTTCCCAAAAGAGAACGTAAGTACCATCCATTGTACTCAGTGAGTCTCAACGACAGGGACGAAAATTTAATAAAATATACATTAAAAATAAAGATTCTGAATGCATGGAAAAAATAAGGCTCTTAAGAGCAATTCTAAAATAATTGCATAGTAGCAGTTTATGAATATTCTAAAAGAAATTCCTTTTCTTTTTCTTTAAAAAAAATACTTCACTTTATATTTCGGGGGTTACAACTATCCTGACTTATTTCTGTCTTAGTCACCATGTGATCGGCACGAGTTCAATCCCAACCTGATCGAATAGGTCCAATCCATGAGGTGCCACTCGCTTCATGGTTCTCAGCGCTCATATATCATACCTTAGTCTGGCTAAGTAAATCATCGATAACGAGACCCTCGGCTCGTGTGCTCCCTACTTTGGCACAAGTAGTTTCAGGAAGTCAACGCCTTGGTCAGGACCCTCGGCCTAGACGTTGACCCCTTCTCAGAATAGAGGATACTCCCAAAAATCTTATCTTTTTAAAAATTCTTCTTGTGATTTTTCAAGTCTAAATCTTGTTTGAAAGTGATCTATCAGTATTCATAATAATATTCTTGAGTGTATGCATAACATAAACATGAAATAAAATTACTCAAAGTATGTCTAAAAGTTCTATCTAACTCTTGAAACTTTAACATGTAAGATCATGTAATAAATCATAAAAAAAAGAAAATAGACGATATACTTCTCAAGTAAAATATATAAGCTTTGACTAGAATATACTTAGTCAACATATATTCACTCGTTCCAATTAAGCATATGTTGACTCTTTAAAGCATTTTATCAAACACTTTGTGGGCATGTTCTTGTGAGTAGAACTACTTTAGTAAAAGATTATATCCACTCACCTCAATTTATCCTTTCAAGCAACAATATAAGTTCCAATTCCTGTAATCAACTCAACGATTAAATACTACAACAATAAGTCACAATAAGTATCCAACTTTCCCAAAGTATTATTCTTTTCTCAACTCCAAGAAATTTAGGTTCAACTTCTAAATTTCTAATTTTGTGGGTGAGGTCTTGATCTAACAACTCTTTACTATCTCTAACAACCTTAACCCATTATAGCAATCCAATAAAAGTGAAGAATTTATCTTGTAACACCGAAAATCCAACTCGTACTTGATGCGTGTTCTTGAGGTTTGTAAAACTTTCCTATGAATTCACCCCATTAGGGTATTATATTCTAGTGTATAATGATGTTATAGCTTACAATTATATAAATTTTTTTTTACCTTAGTTGTGGCCTAAAGAAGGTCCTGCGGAACTCTCACAATGACCTACACAACTACCTTGTTCTTTCTTTGTAAGCGATGGAAAGGGTGTTGGTGATGGGTACTGTGATTGGGTTTAAAGGGTATGACTTTTACCCTTTAAAACATTACTATTTTATATCCGTAAAAGGTCCAATAATATCCTTAAACAATTGTAAATAGCTCAATTTTGTCCTTCGTTAGTAAACTTGACTATTAAAATTCCCCACGTTAGCAAACTGGGCTAATAATGCCTTCAACCTAACGACTAAACACATAAGCCTTCTCATCAACATTAATTAGCTGACATGGCATCCACATAAGCAGATCTCTCTTCTTATTTTCCCTCTTCTTATACCGATATTCACCCATTCCCAAAACCCTAATTGTCATTGTTCCCCAATATTAAAAATCTCCATTTTCTCTTCAAAATTTCTGTTCAATGTCTGATTTATCTGTGAATGCGCATGAAATTCAAATGCAAGAAGGTGTCATTGCTAATTGATTGTGCTCTATTTGACAGCTTGGTCATACGCCAAAGCTGGGGGAACATTCTACAAATTTCCAAGATCCAAGGTTAGTTTTGAATTTTTTCGTTTTTGGTCGATTATCTAATTCATCTTCTTTTGTCGATTAGGTCATTCTTGATTTTTAATGTTTATGTACAAAAACTGCTGCCAGAACTGCTGTAAATTCTGATATAATGTAAGTTAGTTCTTGCGGATATTTTGAATGGATTGACGAAGAGCTCCCTCGTCGAGTGGTGATGGTGATCAAAGATTTAAAAACTAAAATTGATGCTGCTAAGGTGAAAGGAACAATTTGAGGAATAAAGTTTACCTCATAGAACAAGCTACGATGGTTCAAAGGGTCCCTATGAAGATGAAAGTTGAGGAATTGAAGGATGCTATTAAAGCCGAAAGAGACAACTCTAAGAACTTGTTTGATGAAATGGAATATGTTATCATGGTTGAAAGGCATATTTTGAAGATGAAACTTGACGAAATGGAGCAATTTCAACTTCTGGAAGCTGAAAAAGCTAGTAATTTAGAGGTCAAAGTGAAGAAGATGAGAACTATCATTTTGGTTTCATGGGCTTTGTTATTTGCTTTGGTTGTCGTAGGAATGATGAAGTGAATGTATGTTGTTTTAGTATTTTGGTTTTGTTATAGGGATGATGAAGTGAATGTATGTTGGTTTAGTGTGTTTTAGTATTTTGGTTAAATCATTCCTCCTGTTTCATATTCTTTATGGATGTTCGTGTGTTACGTATGAAGTGAATAATATGAAAGCACATGTTTGTTTATTGGCAAGCGGCTGAACTTATAATGGTGATTATTGGCATATTTGTTTCATGAAAAGTTATTTCAGTTTTTGAGCTTACATTATAACTGATTTTAAGTCCTTCCTTCTTTTTGACTTGATTGACATTTGGTTTGCTTTGTGGAGTTGGAACTGCGCATATGATATTTCAACTGTACCTTCATGGACTAAATCATGTGAAATTCATCTTATCACAACATTTCAACTAAATTGCCCAGCAAACTAAATTGTTGTGCAAACTACACCAAAGAGCACAATACACACTAAAATATGACTTACACCAATTCTGTGGTGGATACCTAAGCAACTCCTTGGCAGCATCAACAGACAATTCACCAAGATTATTAGTTGGTCTTTAAAGTCCTCCTCATAAGTGCTCAAAGTAGATCATTATAAGTATTTCTTCATCTTTCCTGAAATTCTGATCCTCTTACTCCAGTTGGATTCAATATTCCTCATACAAAACATATGATTTGAGAGAGAGAGGACAGTTCTTACTACTTCCAACAGACCCTGCACATGTAAATTTAAACAGAATTAAATATACAATAATTTTAAAAATAACTGGAATAGTCAGTTAAAGAAAATCATAAGTTGTACCTTTTGCATATCAGACATAAAGGTAATACTGGTTCCATCTTTCAGATTCAGTGAGTGTTTCAGCAGCTCCAGAAACCATGTCCATGTCAAGGTGTTTTCCTTGTCAACTACAGCCCAGGCCAAGGGATAGAAATGATTCATGCAATCTTGTGCAACAACCACCAATAATTTCCCTTTGCAATGACCCTTTAAGAAAGTCCCATCTAGTCCAATGAATGGTATCAACCCTTGTTTGAACCCCAACTTCATTGCATTGAAGCATATGTACATTCTAAGAAATCTTCTTTTACCTTCAGCCATGGCATCTTTTGATAAATTGATAACCACATCACTGCCAGGATTGCTCTCCCTAATCTCATTTGCATATGCTTCTAATCTGTTAAAGTCATCTAAAAAGCTTCCGTGCAATTGCTGAAGTGACATCCTCTTAGCCCTTTTCAATGTGGAGTTATGTACATTAAATGGAAATTGATTTTTCAAATCTAGTTTCATATCCTATATCTTGTACTTGGGGTTATTCTGCATCTTACTACTGAAATATTCAGCTAAAGTTTTTGTTTTGGCTCTAGGATTCTCAAATGCATCTTCACAGTTGTGCTTTGTCTTCAATGTTTTTATCTTAAAGCCAGGAAACCTTCTTATCTTCAGAGATGATGCATACAAAAGGGCAGCCTACTACACATATATACCTTACTCTTATTTTATCACTTTTTCTAAACTTCAGAAGTTTGGAATTTGCAATAGCATAGAAGTTCATGATTTTCTTGGCCTCATCCAAGTCCTTAAATGTCATAGACTTATAAAGATCTTTGTTGTCACGACCCAAAATCCATAGATCGTGATGGGGCCGGACACCACTGTCAGGCAAGACAAATCCTTAATTAGTTGAAATACATTCATGTTTTAACATTTTCGAAACCGTTGCCTTTCCTTGCATTTCATAATCAAATAAATAAATTTTCGTAAATTTAAAATACGACAGCAAATAAAATTCTGTTATTTCAAAAATAGTGATCTAAAAATTTCACTTAAACAATTATCCCAATACATATCCCAGAACCCGGTGTCACAAGTACATGAGCAACTTCTAAGAATTTTACAAATACTACAAAGCTTGTCTGAAATACAATTGGACAAGGAAATTTAAGAATATGAATAAATACAGTCTGAAGGAGACTCTGTCAGCTGCGGATCGCCTCCGGATGATATAGCTCGCCTAAGTCTCCGAATCCTCCACATTGCTATGAAAGTACCTGTGCAATAAAATGCACAACAAGTGTAGTATGAGTACAAAATAATGTGTACTCAGTAAGTCGCCCGCCTAACCTCAGAGAGGTAGTGACGAGAGGTCAATTTAGACACTTACTAAAGGTCAATTTTGGAATATTTATGAGTGACACTAAGCATGGTTTTATCATCGGCAGTTTATAAAACATGATTTAAATATCCTTCAATTTCGTTCACATTTCACACTTTATATCTTCGTCATATTAACAATTAATCAACATGGTGATTTAATCAAACAATAATAAATCAACAGAAGGAACAACTTCTTCCAAAAGTCTTTTTAATAACTTTAAGTCTTTGTCATTTCAATCGACAATTTAACATTTCAGGCCAGTAATCCGGCAAATATCATAGCAACTACTCAGCAAATATCATGTGCAGGCAATGCCGAGGGTAGAACGACACGGACCAACAATAATGAACTGTGCACTGTCGAGGGGTTGACCGGATCGAACCAAAGATACATCTATTTTACCCGCTCGCGAATCGATCATGCGACGCGGTCAACATAAAAATAATAAGGCTAGCCTGCTCGCGAATCATACATGCGACTCAGGTGCTCATATGTACACACATTCACATAATACATCCTCATTTTTATCAAGAAGCAGGTTTTCTCAGGAAAGTGGTAAAAATCCTTTTTAAAAGAAACATGAAATATAGGTTTTGAAATCTTTATTTTGAAACTCATTTGTCCAGTTTAGTGATTCTCCATGATACAACCCAGTCCAGGTACACATATATTCACTGCGGAAACAAATTCTCTTTTTTTAGAAGGTTAACAATATGAACTCTAGTTTCCTTTTAAACATTCAATTACGTTTTCGGTCACATAGCAGTTTAATGTTACAGGCAGGGTTACAGGTACACACATAAAGCATGCTAGTGGGTCCTAGGCTACCCGGACATGGCATAATAGTAGCTACGCACGGACTCCCGTCACCTCGTGCGTACGTAGCCCC
>ML393040.1:61949-77270 GCA_005239525.1 Nicotiana knightiana
GGCAGTTTATAAAACAGGATTTAAACATCCTTCAATTTCGTTCACATTTAACACTTTATATCTTCGTCATATTAACAATTAATCAACATGGTGATTTAATCAAATAATAATAAATCAACGGAAGGAACAACTTCTTCCAAAAGTCTTTTTAATAACTTTAAGTCTTTTTCATTTCAATCGACAATTTAACATTTCAGGCCAGTAATCAGGCAAATATCATAGCAACTACGCAGCAAATATCATGTGCAGGCAATGCCGAGGGTCGAATGATGCGGATCAGCAATAATAAACTGTGCACTGCCGAGGGATTGACCGGCTCGAACCATAGATACATCTATTTTCCCCGCTCGCGAATCGATCATGCGACGCGGTCAACATAAAAATAATAAGGCTAGCCTGCTCACGAATCATACATGCGACTCAGGTGCTCATATGTACACACATTCACATAATACATCCTTATTTTTATCAAGAAGTAGGTTTTCTCAGGAAAGTGGTAAAAATCCTTTTTAAAAGAAACATGAAATATAGGTTTTGAATTCTTTATTTTGAAACTCATTTGTCCAGTTTAGTAATACTCTATGATACAACCCAGTCCAGGTACACATATATTCGCAGCGGAAACAAATTCTCTTTTTTTAGAAGGTTAACAATATGAACTCTAGTTTCCTTTTAAACATTCAATTACGTTTTCGGTCACATAGCAATTTAATGTTACAGGCAGGGTTACAGGTACACACATAAAGCATGCTAGTGGGTCCTAGGCTACCCGAACATGGCATAATAGTAGCTACGCACGGACTCCCGTCACCTCGTGCGTACGTAGCATCCGAAGATAATAGCATATACTGATTTAATTCACCTAAGGGGACGATTCCCCCTCACAAAGTTAGAAAGGAGACTTACCTCGCTCCGAAATTCCAACACCGGCTTACCAGCCATCCGATAACTCCAACAGACGCATAACGCTCCGAAACTACCACATAAATGACAAAACAATGAAAATTCATCCTAATTCTCACAACAAATTCAGATTATATACTTTCCCAACCCCGCTTGGAGAAATGACCAAAATGCCCTCGGGCCCACGTGCCCAGAATCCGAAATTTCTCGAAGATACATTCTACCCATAGCCTTACTAACTCAAATATATAATTTACTCAAATATTCATGCTCAATTCGTGGCTAAAATCCAAAATTTACATTTTCTAGGTTTTTCTTCAAAAACCCCAATTTCCTACAATTTTCCATATCAAACTTATGTAATGATCTTGTATTCAACTTGGAAATGTGAAAGGATCCCTTACCTCTTGATGCTTGGTGAAATCTCCCTTGAAAATCTCTCCAAAAAGCGCCTAAACCATGAAGATAAGAAGGCAATGAACCCAAAATCCTCGTTTTAAAACATTCTGCCCAGGTTGATTTCCGCACCTGCGATCTCGCAGGTGCGACCAAATCTCCCGCACCTGCGGTTTTCCTCAACTTCAGCCCAAATCGCACCTGTGCCCCACTGTGAATATCCATCGCACCTGCGGTCCCCAGCCAAGCCAAGCCCGCACTCGCACCTGCGGCGCCCACGCCGCACCTGCAGTCAAAGCCTCGCAGGTGCGGTTGCACTAGATGACAACAACTTCAACCCTTTTTCCAACTTCAACTTTGATCCGTTAACCACCCGGAATCCATCCGAGGCGCCCGGGACCCCGTCCAATCACACCAACCTGTCCCAAAACATGACACGGACTTGCTCGAGCCCTCAAATCACATCAAACAATACCGAAATTACGAATCACACTCAAATCCAATTCTTTAAGAACTTAGAATTTCAAACTTCTACATCCGATGCCGAAACCTATCAAATCACGTCCGATTGGCCTCAGATGTTGTGCACAAGTCATATTCAACATTACGGACCTGCTCCAACTTCCGAAATCGCATTCCGACCTTGATATCAGAACTTCCACTTCCAGCCGGATTTCCCAAAAACCTTCAAATTTCTATCTTTCGCCAAATGACTCCAAAATGACCTACAGACATCCAAATTCACTTTCGATCGCGCTCCCAATTCCAGAATCACCATACAGAGCTATTCCCAGACTCGGAATCCCAAACGAATATCAACCTCACTGATATGCACTTCAAGCCCAAATTCATGAAATCCTTCTAAAATGCTAACTTCCACAATATACGCTGAAACGCTCCCAGGTTATCCAAAACCCGATCCGGATATACACCCAAGTCCAAAATCATCATACGAACCTGCTGGAACCTTCAAATCCTGATTCGGAGATTGTTTACTCAAAATTCCAATCTTAGTTGATTTCTTCAACTTAAGGCTTTTGAAATGAGAATTTGCTTTCCAAATCAAATTCTAACCTTCCTGGAATTCAATTCCGACCACGCCCACGGGTCATAATACCTGAAACGAAGCTGCTCACGACTTCAAACCGCTGAACGACGCGCTAGAGCTCAAAACGACCGGTCGGGTCGTTACATTTGTAGTGAGTAAGCTTATCGTTAACTTTTTTTTACCCTTTTTCATCCTAAGTAACTAATTCTTCAAAATCATATTCACTAGCATCTGAACCATAATCTGAATTTTTATCACTATCAGGTTACACCAGTACCTACTTCACACTGATATTGATCTGAATTGGTTCTTCGTGGTCCCCATATTGAAATATCTATAATACAAACACAGAAGAAAACATAGAGGGACCACATGAATAATTTAACAACTTTGACAATAAAATATTAAACATGCAATAAATTACTGCATATAATATAGTGGAAAGAATAAAGCACACTCTTTAAGAGATAAATCACATGTTTTATCGATTTCAAACCACAATGAAAGCAAAAAAAACACTTGTCTTTAAGAAGAAATGCACATGGTTCTGTTGATTTCACGACCTCAAAACATAGAATTAGCTAGAAATATACGGGATGACATTTCGGTCATCACAATTTTTTTTGTACCCTGCCACGTAGGAACTTAACATTTCATGGCATAGCCTAAAATATGATCTTTGATATTATAATTCATACTAATAGTGTCCCATAAGTAAGAAAATTTTGAAGATATGTTACAAATGGTCCAATATGTTTTATAGCCTATATATAATTGTTAGTAATAACTCAAATAAAACCCAAAGCACAATCAATCAATACTAGTTTTAACAAAATAAAATTTCATTTAATACCAGGAATGACAATAGTGTTGGATATCTAGTTTCTTAGTTTTACATTGGTTTAATTAGATAGTGAAAATGCATAACTTATTTGTTATTGGTTAGTCATGTAATTAATATTTAGTACTTATTAGTAGTACTTATTTTAGCATTACTTTGTACTTTTAGATTATGTTCATTTTTATTATGATTTATTAATTAGCAAAATTTGTTTTATGTGATTTCAATAACTTTATTGTTGACCTTTTTGATATAATGTTATGATTCATCTCATATTATTGTGTTATTTTCTTGAGGAACACCTTGTATAATTGTATCCTACTAGGATCAAAGAAATATTTGGAGCACAGGTTATATATTTTGTGCAATGAAGATTTTACCGAAAAAATCGGAAAAACCTGAGAGAACCCAAAAAAATCGAGATTGAAAAACCCGACTTTTGTTGGTTTGGTTTATAGATTTAAAAACACAATAAAACCGATTTGGTTTGATAATTGAAAAACTGAACCAACCCGATCTATGTACACCCCCTGTGAATTACCATAAAGTATAACAAGTGGTAAAATTAGGTTTTTTTAAACCTTTTTACACAATCTTAATCAATAGAAGTAAAGAAAAGCGCTAAAATAATCCATAAATGCTTGCCAAAATAGTAATACAACAGGAATTCAACTATACATGTTATACATCTTACAAAAATATAAAGTTCTCTTAAAATTCAAGATTTTCCAAACTGCTCCACCTAATGTAAAACTCCGCAATATATATGTAAATAAATAAATAAAAATTAAATTAGTACGCACGAACCTCGTAAGTTATGGTTGAGACAAAAGTAGTTTCATTCTCAAAAGCTTAATTTCACAGTACAATTGAAGCAATTTTAATACCATTGAAAATAAATAATGTTGTTTAATATTTATTAAGTATTATATAACATTATTTCAGTAATTTGGGTAAAGTTGAGAATTTATGTAACATTAAGATTTGTCCCACCATTACTTCTCTAATTTATTTAATAAGCGAAGCCAAAAACTTTGGTTTGCCAATTAATATACTAGTACTAATCATTTTTTTTTTGTGTGCTGATTGACAAAAAAATATAGTTAATTAAGACGTTCCATTTTGAAAAAGAAGGATCTTGCCGTTTCAAAATTTTGAGGTGACAAATATGTATAAGTAGCTTAGTAAGATTGTTAAATGCTGGAAACAAGTCATCAAATTTCCAAACTTCACATCTCATCAGCAAGTTGAGATGTGAAGTGATAAGCGCCGTGGTGTCTGCTGCTGGAAAACAGGAGGACCCAATCCTCTTTGTCTGTTAGCGGAGAAATTAGTATTATTAGAACAAGTATAAAAAATAAACTGATTCAAGGAAAATAATTTAGTACACTCAAACCTTTCTATAATAGTGTCGTTTGTTCCCAAATATTTTGACTTTTATAGTGAATGGCTCTTATATATCTATAACAGCACTTGACGTTTAAATATTTTTTGGCTATTATAGATAAAACTTATCCAAAAATCAATTATTTTTTGTTTTTTAATGTTACATATAAAAGATAAGAAAATTCTTCAAATTTAAAATCTCAGAAGATATGCATTTCACTAGGTATATATTGAAGAAAGCTAATACATTATTAATAAATTCGTTAACTAAACGTACAAAGATTTAAACTCTAAGGCACACATTTTAAAGCTACTAGGAAAATAAATTCTTTCAAGATTGATGGAAAAATTGTAGTTGTTTCGTATATTTAATTCTCTTACTATCGATATAACGCTTGAATTGGTCCAAATTTTCATTGAAAAGGTATCCAATGAAAAATATATCACATGCGATCTTCAAATCTTGTGTCTTATGCAAGATAGAAACTTTGTTCAATGGAAAAGATTGTGTGCATATTTTTAAAATTGTTATTAGTAATCTTAAAGATTCTAGATAACTGTTATAGAGGGATAATGTTACAAAGAGCGTTCTACTATAAATATGGTTGTTGCTGTTGAAGGTAAAAATCTTGTTATAGACAGGTAAAATATAACTAAAAAAATTAATTCCAAGAAAAATTTGACTTTTATAATAAATTACTGTTATATAAAGATGTTGTTATAGAGAGGTGTGACAGTAGTCTTTGTTACCCGTTTATCTATTTAGAAAGTTCTCCGTGTTAGCTTTCTTTCTAGAAAAATCAGGCAACAAGTCATGAATGCGTCATGCCTTCATCTTACCATCACCGGATTTCTCTCAATAAAATTTTCTAAGTAACATTCTGTTGTATCCTCTGAAAGCTTCTCTGTATGAGTATTTACCAAACCTTCTGCTTTCCACAATCATGTTAACTTTGCGACATGTATTACTTCGTCCTCCAAAAATACTATTATTAGACCAACATCTTCTAAGACAACGGGCAACATTCTTCATTGAATACCTTACTCTTCAAAAACATCCAACTTTCATCATGAGTAAACAATCTAAGAAAAAGGGGATCATTACCAAGTTTAGCATGGGTGAAAAAATCAGCATGTCGAGTTGTAGAATAATTCTACTCCCATTGTTAGCATCACGAAAGCAAGAATTTAAATCATCCCATGCACTAGTTTTCTAGACATGATCAACGAGGATAAGGTATCTCCGCATCAGTGATAACCATATCCTTCTTAACACCATGTAGATCGGCTAGTAACAAGTCCTTTTGTGTGTATATATATATATATTCTTGAGACACACAACTATGGGCAAGAATATTAAAATGAGAGACAATTGATTGATCAAAGTATAGTTGTTGTCTTTCCCACTCTAGGCATGTCAATAATTGAGATAACATCAAGGTATGAAGACCCTTCGGTTAGCTTGCCTCTTAGTTCATCCATAACACCCGCCATTTCTTCATTCATGCCAGGATTCCAAGAAAATTGTGAAAGAGTATGTGCAGTCGCAGCATCTTTTTGTATTATGTCAGGGTTCCTAGCATCTTTCTTTTTGTTGAATTTCTGCTACCTCTGCCATGACCACTCTAATATCCTCTTCAATATTCAAGATCCAGAGAAAAAGACACCAGTCAGGAACATTAGGTTTCTTAGAAGCATCACATATATATTCTACTTCAGACACCAATCCCATTGCATGTGTTGCAAAATGTTGAATTCCGTTTTGCTATTTTACAACAACTTGAAAGCACTTGAGCTCTTCCCTACTTGTCTAAAGTTGGCTCTTGACAATATCAATTGCATTTGAGTAGAGGCTTAGAAGCTCCTTGAGGTTGTCTAAAATGAAATCAGCAGAACCTAATCCATCAATTCCAAGTAAATTGAACTTAAGGAGAAATGTTTTTCAAGTGATCAGGTATGTCATTCTCTCAATTTTGCCTGGGAAGCCAAGAACAAGAGCTTGATATGCTTTCCTTGTTCTCCTTGATGTCCTTTAACGAGTAAACCAGAAGTCCTGCATCAGCAAGCATAGAGTCGATTTCATGAAGATGAAATTCGAGGGCTTGTAGTTTTCTGAGATTCTCTCCCAACAGATATAGCATCTCCGCAAGGTTTCCTTTTATTGCTACGGCATCACTACAAGTTGGTGGTGATGGATTATTATACGCAGCGGAAGCAATCTCAGTATCAAAGTTACATCTAATCTAGACAATTAACATAAATGGGATTTCACGGGTTACCTCTTGAAGCGTGAACATATCTGTTTTTCGCGTGAGTCTTCAATTCCATAACTTCTCAATGGAATCTCCACCACCAGCACAATTGTGATCTTCGAACGTTCCACGGTCTTCTACTGTGTTACCCAAATAATACCCGAAAATAACAATTTCGTGTGGGCGAAATTTATAGGAAAATATGCTGAAAATCTCGGCCACCACGCCTGAAAATTTCGGCCATCTATCTCTCACTTTTCTAGATGGAAAACCTTATGTATTTATAGCACAAGTTTTAAGGGTTAAAACCCTTTTCCAAAACCTGTTGGATTTTCTTTTCCACCAGAAAAATGATTCATTTATTTCCTATTTTTTAGGCACAGTAGGGACCACAAAATTTAATTAACAAGGCTCCAATTATGGAATTAATTTTTAATTTTCGAAATTAATATCTACCATAATTAATTACGAATTATTCCACTAAAAATTTATAATTGCACTCCTCATTCAATTTCAAAATTTATCCATTAAATCTTATTTAACTCCCCATGTTAAGATTCAGATACTAATCAATTAAATTAAATTATTGACAATTTAATTTATTGATTATTTCCTTTAGACTTTCGCTTAACTTATTTCATGTGTCGGATACAAAATTCACCGGCCGGGTTTATACATGAAAACCTATAAGCTTTCATAAAGGTGTATTATCAATCTCTAAACCGAGACATGGATTCCATCAACTAACTATTACTTCGCCAATGTACATTATTATTATTATCCAATTTACCAAGCATATTGACCTGCGAAAGAATCTCGCCTTTTAATAAATTAAAATAATAATAATAATATACACAACTAATAATAATTATATAAAGATTAAGAGTATAAGTACATTTAATGGACAGAGAGTTTATTTTATTAAGTCAGTATAAAATACTTATCTCTACTTGGTTCGTTCAATACATACAAAATACTAGCACAAATAAATTATATTTAATCTTGTGCTAGAATCATCCATGATGGTTTGTCCAATTCCATCATTAGATTGTGAACTCAAACTTTATACTTATAAGAACCGATGATTTAATCTTCCGTGTATAAGCTAAACTCTATACACTAAATCATCTACTATATAAGTAAAGGACACAGACAAATACATGATCTAATTAAAACTTTATTAAAATTGAATAAATAATTGTTCCATAATAAATACTATATCCAAGCCAAACTCATGGTTAATAGTATATATCCCAACAATCTCCCACTTAGACTTTTAACCATGACACTTATTGAATATACTATATCGAAACGCATGGTTAATAGTATATGCCCCAATAATCTCCCACTTAGACTTGTAACCATGCATCTACAACTTTCTCATGCATTCTTTTTACATGACTATTAAAAGTCTCCACAAAATAAGATTTTGTTAACATAATGCTTTGTTGTAACTATCTAGTTTTGTATTAAACTCTTCAGGGGTCCTGTTACTGAAGCTATCCCAAGAGTGTATGCCAAACTATAATTTTCCTTAGTATTCTTCCACTACGACGAAGTACTACTAATATTACCTTTATTACCGTACGACTTTGAAATATTAGCGACTTCTTACTATAGTGTTCACTGTTCAAACATCACTCCCACTTGATAAAGGCATGTCTTTAACGTTCTCCCACAACTTAAATGCAATGGAACGTCAATCCTGACATGTGGGATTTGATGTTCTTGAACATCTAGTTATTTCTTTGCCCAGTTCCTGTAAAATTGATTTACTTCTAGGAACATGTTTTATTAAACATTCCTTATCTAGAAAAATGCATTTGTTTTAACAATTGCCTCGTTTTCTTTAGGACAATAAAATGAAACCCCATTCGTTTCCTTGGATATTCAATAAACATGCACCTATCCATTCTTAGTTCCAACTTACATATCCGCTTTCCCTTTCAACACATATGCGGGACAATACTATATCTGAACATGCCATAGACTGAGCTTATATTCAGTCCACAGTTCTATAGATGTCCTAGGTACTAACTTTGAAGGAACTAATTCAGAATGTAATTTGCAGTTTCCAGGAAATATTCCAAAAACGAATAAGGCAAATCTAAATCACACATCATTAATCTATCCATGTTCAAAAAAGATTATTTCTTCTTTCTACTACACCACTCTATTATGGATTTTACGGTGAATTCAATTGAGATGTAATCCCTTAGTCTGATAAGTAACAAAAGAACACTTTAGAGAGGTGCTCGCCACTACAATCAAATTGCAGTAACTTAATATATTTCCTTGGTGCTTCTCCGTTCCAAGTCTTAAAACCCTTGAATTACTCAAATCATTAAGACTTACGGTGCATCAAATAAATATATTAATATCTCTTACGAGTATGTTCATTTAACCATACAAATCAGAAGGGATTCATTCCAGCTTATCACTAGCTTTATTTCCTTTTGAAGGGAAACATCCTTTAGTCAAATTTCCTTCCAAACAGGATCCACAAGTTGGTAGTGCCTCTACTTTCAATGAACTTTTAAGGTCCATCCTTGACCAACTTGATATCCTATCCAGATTAATATGACTTAGACAAAGGTGCGCAGATAAGTTTTGCTCAATTATGAAGAACATATTCTCTTATGAGATAGACTAATATTGTTCTGTTCAGGAGAGACATTAATATACAATAATAAGGTCATGCATTCATGTACCACAAGAGATAAAGTGTTTATCAAGCTCAATAACTCAATAGTTATTCGAAACTTAAAATAAATATCCATCTCTTATTTTACCCAGAAAGCGGAATTCAATTTCTTCTAACAAAAGGTACAAATATTGCATCCTTTAAATTAATGTCTTTCCACTTCCAAAAGAAAATTTTAACAATTAATTCAACAAATTGCATAAAGTCATAGCGGAGTTGAGATAAAACATTAAGTAGATCATAATAAGTCAAAACACTGAATGATAAAATTCAGACTGCATTCAATATTTATATACATACATGCATCTCGAATAATAAATTTCGATGGGAAAAGAACTACTCATGCAACATACATATGTAATGCCAGATTGTTCACTCAAATAAATTAAAACAGACTCAACTCAAATGGAGAGTATACTGTTAATTTAGGTCAAGTGAACATCATTTTTAATTGCTCTAGTTCTATTGATCCAACATGTATACTCAGATGGAGAGTAAGTGCATGATATCAATTACTAGTATTTCACCTAGTGAGCTTATAATAAATTTATCTGATATGGAGGAAGACCTAAAGTCAACGCATAAATTTATTACTCACTTGAAATTAATTGTGGAAGACCATATAAATATATTTCTACCACCACATAATCATGATTGTGATTTTGGTTACAAAATTGATTCAACCCTCTAACTCAGATAGAGAGTTAATTCAAGTTATCAATAACTAGTAACTATATCCGATGGATTCATAATAAATTTATCCGATATGGAGGAAGACCTAACGTCAACGCGTAAATTTATTATCTCACTATAAATAAAAAATGGTGACCATAGGGGTTAATTCCTATCACCACTTTATCACAACCACAATTTTTTTTTTCTGAGGATTAAGTTCCATAATTAAAAAAAGCTCAAAACTCCATTTAAACAGTCTTAAAATGCTAAAATTAACGTTTTTTACTACATAGAAGTGAGTATTGTTCACTGGGCTGTTTCTGGTAAACCTACCAAATTTCAGATCAATCGGAGATCGTTAATATCGCAATCTCCAAAAATTCCAACCAAATTTGAAAAATTACCATTTTAAGTATTTTTTTTATGAATTTAAAATATGACCTACATTCTTATCATATACCAATTCATGTCAAATCAACATGTGTTATATTACGCGGCGCCTTCCTGAGATTCTTAGGAAGGGCGACGTAAGGCTAAGAAACCGATGTCAGGGTGGTTGCTGTCTGCCAAGTGAGGTCCCCTCCGCACGCTAGACGAGATTGTCAATGCCGTGCAGGAAAACCAATGCCAGCAATTGAGAGAACAGTAATGAGAATTGAATAAAAGCTTGATTGCATTAATGAAAGCTGTTACAAAGAAGGCAACGCGGTGTCGAGGGGGAGAGACACCAGTACAGAGAATTGCTTGCTAGAAATTATTTGATTGCTTGATCCCCCCTAATAATGCTTAAAAAAAATAAACCAACATTACAGGAATAGAAAAAACTATGCTAGAGAAACATAATGAAAGTACATGGAATAAAACTACTCTAGTAATACAGGGAAAAAAGACTTAGTTTTCTACAGAGATAGAAACAGGTCCGTTGTCAGCTGCTTGTGGCTGGCGCTAGCAAGGGAAATCGGTGGGGAGACAGAGGCACATGCGCGCTTGTCACTTGGCGCGGCCAAGACCACGGGGCTGTCCGTGGAGCTAAGCGTTGGGAGGCTTGCTAGGACGCCACGAGGCGCGTCCAAGGGGTCATGGGGCACGACTGAAAAGCCGCCCATGACATTCTCCCCCACCTGAGTTGGCGACGTCCTCGGTGCCCTACTTGCCAAATAATCTTTAATCAGGCTCTTGTAGGCTTTAAGGTTTGTTCCCCTATCCCAAGTGTTCTCCTCTGCATCACACCCTTGACATTTTACCAAGAACTCTTGGTGATCCTTCCTAGAGGCATGAATTACCCGGTCATCAAGAATAACTTCAGTCCGCCTTTTCCCGGTTGAGCAGGGGCCTCGAATACCGGGTATTGTGAGTTGGCTCCGTGAAGGATCCTCCGTGTCTTCCCGAAATGGTTTCAATAGACTGATATGGAAGACGGGATGGATTTTCTACCAGGCTGGGGTATCTACCCGGTATGCAACTTTCCCAATGCGTCTTTCAATGGACAAAGGTCCAATATATTTTTGCAACAGGTGAGGGTCATGGACCCCTGCAAATAAGTACCGCTTTGGGATTTTGACCATCACTTTGTCTCCTACTTAGTATTCAACAAAGCGACGATTCTGATCAGCAAGCCTCTTCATTCTCTCTGGACTTTAACAAGATAGCTCCGCACTATCTCCATATTCTGCTTCCATTCTGTTGAGAAGCTAGTAGCACGAGGAGATTTCCCCATGTTTGGTGCACTCACGGTGTGTGGGAGTAGCGGTTGTTGCCCGGTAACAATTTCAAAAGCTCTTTTGTTTGTACTGGAGCTCTTTTGTGAATTGAAACACAGTTGGGCAACATCCAGGAGCTTCACCCAATTCTTCTGCGATCCGGTAACAAAATGGCGGAGATATTCCTCCAACATGCCATTGAACCGCTCCGTCTGGCCATCGGATTGTGGATGAAAACTTGAGATGTGACTCAATTTTGACCCGAGGCACTTAAATAGTTGGGTCCAAAAGTTGCTAGTGAAGCGTGAATCGCGATCACTAACAATGTCTTGGGCAGGCCCCAATATTTGACGACATGAGAGAAGACGAGTCGAGCTGTATCCTCTGCTGATATGTATTGAGGTGCTGCAATGAAGGTGGCATACTTTGAAAACCGATCCACCACAACCAAGATAGTGTTGAGATCTCCAACCTTGGGCAATCCGGTGATGAAATCCAGTGACACGCTTTCCCAAGGTCTCTTTGGAACAGCTAGAGGTTCCAAGAGTCCCGCTTGTGTCAAGCGGTCGGACTTGTCCTTCTGGCATACTAGACAAGTCCTCACATACTGCGCGACATCGTCGGCCATTTGGGGCCAATAATATGCACGGCGAAGCAATGCCATGGTGCGTTCTTCGCCGGGATGGCCGGCCCACAGAGTGTCATGACATTCCGCCAAGAGAGTTCTTCTCATATCCCCTCCTTTTGGAACATAAAGTCGGTTCCTTTTTACCTTCAGGAAACCATCCTCCATATAGAACTGGCGAGTCTTGCCCTGTCCTACTAGATCAACCAAATACTGTGCAGCGGGATCCTTGATGAGTAGATCCTGTATTTGGTCCTTAATGGTGGTGGCTACTTCGCTCCCCCTTAGGGTGGCGAGTAGGCACACCGATGCTAGGTCTGCTCTGCGGCTGAGTGCATCGGCCACATGATTAGACTTCCCACTTCGGTACTCCAGGTTGAAGTTAAATTCTGCTAGGAGTTCCTGCCATCGGGCCTGCCAGCCATTCAGCTTCGGCTGGGTCATGAAATGACTAACAGTTGTGTTGTCTGTCTTGACCACGAACGGTGATCCAAGCAGATAATGCCTTCAAAGGCGTAACCAATGAACGACGACCAATAATTCTTTCTCGTGGGTGGCATAGCGCCGCTCTACATCCTTAAGCTTCCGGCTCTCGTATGCTACGGGATGCCCGTCTTGTAGTAAGACCCCGCCAAGAGCATAGTCGGAAGCATCTGTTTGTACCTCGAAGGGCTTGGCCAAGTCAGGAAGGGCCAAGACAGGGCTACTAGACATAGCCGCTTTTAATGCATTGAAGGCCTCCACTCGCCTAGGACCCCAATCCCAAGGCGTGACCTTCTTGAGGAGTTCAGTTAATGGTACTGCGATGAGAGAGTAGTTCTTTACAAATCGCCGATAGAAATTGCATAGGCCAAGGAATGCCCTCAAGGCATGGATATCCTTGGGTGGTGGCCATTCTGTTATGGCTTGGATCTTTTGCTGGTCCATCTTGATACGCCCTTCCTCAGCGACATGCCCGAGGAAGTCGATCTATTTTTTAGCAAAGGAGCACTTGGATAACTTTGCGTACAACTCATGCTCCCGCAACCGGGCTAGAACCTTCCGTAAGTGCTCCAAGTGTTCTTCCAGTGTCTGGCTATAGACCACGATATCATCCAAATATACCACCACGAATTCATCAAGGTACTCTCAGAAGACCTGGTTCATTAGGGTTCAAAACGTGGCTGGGGCATTATTCAATCCGAACGGCATGACTAGGAAGTCGACGACCCATATCTTGTCACACAAGTTGCCTTGTGTTCATCACCCTCAGCAATTCGGACCTGCCAATACCCTGTCTTAAGGTCAATTTTTGTGAACACCGTAGCACTCCCCAATCTGTCGAACAAGTCTGCCATAAGCGGAATAGGATACTTGTTCTTCACAATACTTTTGTTCAGCGCCCGATAATCCACGCAGAGGCGTAAACTACCATCATGTTTCTTCTGGAAAAGCACAGGGGACCCATATGGGGACTTAGAGGGTACGATGATCCCTGTGTCTAGCATTTCCGTCAATTGTCTCCGAAGCTCGGTGAGTTCGGGTTGTGACATTCTGTAAGGTGCCCGGGCAGGTGGCTTTGCACCCGCACCAACTCAATCTCATGGTCCACAGTGCGCCTAGGCAGAAGTCGCTTCGGCATTTCCTGTGGCATGACATCTTCAAATTCCAGTAGTAGCTCCTTTACAAGTGTAGGGAGTGTTCCCAATAAGCGTTCTACCTCTTCAATACATAGGGTAGCCAGAAATGTAGGTTCATGTCTCTTGACCCCCTTTCTTAGTTGCAAGGCCGAGATGTTCTCAGCGGCCATCTTCCTGGATATGCATGGAATAATACAGGGTGTGGCCCCGTTTACCCCCATCATCATAAGCATGTCCGCATATGGTACGGGTATGGTGTTGGTCTGCCTCAAGAATTCTATTCCCACTATCAGCTCAAAGTCATCTATGATCCCCACGCGCAAGGTGAAATTTCCTTCATAAGGCCCCATCTTTACCGGAACTCCTTTTGCTATTCCACCCACTGGCTGAGGAGGTGAGTTGATAGCCTTGACATGAACCCGGCC
Organism: Nicotiana knightiana; assembly: GCA_005239525.1. Taxonomy (NCBI): domain Eukaryota; kingdom Viridiplantae; phylum Streptophyta; class Magnoliopsida; order Solanales; family Solanaceae; genus Nicotiana; species Nicotiana knightiana. The sequence goes on from ML393040.1 coordinate 76,524, forward strand.
CTTTCCCACTACTATCCCAAGACGCCCCACCTGAGTTGAGGTCAAGTATTTGTGAGTGGCACCTGTATCTATCATAGCCCGAATGGGTTTGCCATTTACCCTCAGTTCAACGAACATCAAGGTCATCTTTTGCTTAGGAGGAGTCCATTTATTCGTCTTCTTGTTCCCCTTCTTGGCAATTGGGCGGGGGTCCTTCTTCTTGCGGATACTAGTACTGGTTCCCGCTAATGCCTCTAAAACAGAACAAACAATTGCATTGAAGGCACTGACTGCTTCGGTCTGTTCATCATCATCTGCTTCATCATCCGTCCCCTCATCATAAGCTTGATGGGCGTTCATCTGTGCATTTGGACATTCATTATTCCAATGCGGTCCGTCGTAATGACGGCACCCTGAGGGGGGCTTTCTCCCCCGGTCATTGTTGTTTGATGCAGCATTGTTGCTGCCTGAGGAGGGAGCCTTAGGTTTGCCTGCACTTCGGTCTCCCCCACTTCNCGGCATTCTGCTGCTTGGATTGCCTTGGGTAGAGTATCCACCCTTTGTCTTTAAATATCCATGCGGGCATAAGGTTTCAACCTTTCCAGGAATGTGAAGAGCTTGTCTTTGTCCCCCATGTCGTGGATGTTCAGCATGAGTGCAGAGAATTCTCGCACGTAGTCCCGCGCTGACTTGGTCTGGCGGAGGTCCCGTAGTTTCCTCCTTACATTGTACTCAACATTTTCGGGGAAGAACTGTAGGCGTATGGCT
>ML393041.1:0-16687 GCA_005239525.1 Nicotiana knightiana
AGCACATAAAATGCAAGGTATATAATGCTTAAAATCATGAATTCTAGCCACGCATCAATAGGTGCCATGATAAGGACCAAGTCCAAATCCACGGTCAGTGCATGCCACACACTCGTCATCCGGCATGTGTGCCACTCTGAAAATAGTGAGAAAATACGAAGTCCGGGGTCCCAAACCCTCAGTACAAGATTTACAGTCATTACTTACCTCCACCCGAGCCGAAATACAAATTCGCGATGCTCTTGGCCCTCGAATCGGCTCCCGATTGCTACGATATACACTAAATGAACAAGGCTCTAACGAAAACTATCAATTTTAGGCACAATTCTCGAAATTGGCCAAACCCGAGCCCCGGACCCACGTCTTCGAATTCGATAAAAGTCACAAAACTAGAATTCTCATTCCCTCACGAGTCTACCCGTACCAAATTTACCAAAATCTGACCTCAATTGCCCACTCAGATCATCAAAAGGAAATTCCAAAATTTTCCTCCCATTTTTCCCTAATTTCCATTTTAATTCTTCAAATTACATGGTAAAAATCAAGGCTAATTCATGAAATTAACCCAAATATGATGGAAGAAGACTTACCTCAAACACTCTACTGAATATCTCTTCAATCTGCAACTTTTCCCGAGCTCTAAAATGAGTTTTTTTCAAAAATAGACCAAACCCTCATTTTGATGTTTAAAAGATTCTGCATAGCCTCCCTTCCTCAGTGCGTTCGCGACCAGCTCTATGCGATCGCATAGAGAAATTCCATCACCTCACTGCCACTCCAAGTCCTTCTACGTGAATGCAATGGTCTCCACGCAAACGCTGTGACCAAGACTGCTCACCCTACACGATCGCAGTCCTACCTTCGCGATCGCCCTCAACTTACTCTACGTGATTGTGGATGAACTCACGCGATTGCAATGAACAAACCATTGCTACCAAAACACGAGAAAACCAGCAATCTCCCAAAGACCAAAAGTGCCCGTTTGAGCATCCGAAATACACCCGAGGCCTCCGGGACCTCAACCAAACCTACCAACATATCCCATAACATCATTAAAACTTAGTCGAACCCTCGAAACAACAAAAACAATGCAAAAACACCGAAATCACATCAAATTGAAGCCCATGAACTTTGAAATTTCTAAATTCCACCAACGATGCTGAAACCATCCGAAACGCATCCGATTGACTTGAAAATATGGACGAATATCCAAAATGACATTATGAACCTGCTCCAACATCCGAAATTCCATTCTGACCCCAATAACCTATTTTCCAGTGCTGGCCGAAAATCGCGAAAAGCTAACTTTCGCCAATTCAAGCCTAATTCTACACCGGACATCAAAATTTCATTCCGAACACACTGCTAAGTCCCAAATCACCTAACGAAGGTATCTAAGCCGTAAAATCTACTTATTGAGGTTGTTTACCAATAAGTCAACTCTTAGTTGACTTTTCCCACTCTTATGCCATTTTAAGAGACCAAGTGTCTCAGTTCTCACCACGAGCACTGTGAACCCGAACCAACGGACCCAATACAACATAAATAGGCTAAGAAAAATATAATAAAGCAGAAAAGGGGGAAACATGGCTATTACTCTCAGAATGACTGACCGAATCGTTACATCCTCCCCCACGTAAACATATGTTCGTCCTCGAACGTGCCAAGAGTAGTTCTCCAACACCATCAAACTGCCACGTTACCTCACCATACACATATTCGGGGGTGATCCCACGTCACCCTATCCAGTATAGGTCTAATAGCACAATAAAGTTGAAATACTGAAATCCAACTTGACCCATAAACCTTAGAACCCAATTCCTAATTCTGAAATGACTTACAAGATCAAAATTCCACAACTTTAAACTGAATAAGTCTGAACATGTTGTATCAAGCCATATCCATAACCCAAGAACCCATGACTTAAACACTCATAACGATAACTCCTTATCACAATAGCTGCTCAATCAACCAAATACCAGTGAATAATCTCCTATCAAGCAAAGCTTTGCTCTAACACTCCCATATATTCCCGATGATGAATGAAATACGTACAAACTAGCAACCATTCGTCCGATCAGTTAGAAATGAACCTCCCCCTTCCCAAACAGGAATTATAGCATATTCCTAAACCGACTCCCGATAGTTATCCTTCCAACTAGGATCTAGTCAATTCTGACAGTATTCATTCTAGGTCCAATGACCTCTTATCATCCAACACGACCACTCTGATGACATGACACATCGATACAATTCGAAGCCATACCTGTGCAACTCGTGCACTCACTAGCTAGATCCCAATGTAATCAAATTATATAAAAGATTCACACGAGAGGAAAATCCTGCCATTAAAAATTACCATCACAACATCATGCTAAAATCCTGGCACACATCGTGAAAATCAAACACGCAAATCCAATACCAAATGTCATACCCCTACATAACTCCACAACACTGCGCGATCTCATACAAACGCTGGTGCACATGAAATATTTCAAGCCATCTTGCCCAAAATCAATAACCATTCGAAATTCAACATGAAGTACTCAAAGTGCATTGCCACAACCACGGGGGAAATCGGACGATACCATGCCATAAGAATCAGAAAGAACATACCAGTATGTCTCAACTTCGCAATACTCAATTACTTACCTTACACAAATGTAGCTATAAAGCACAACTAGAACCGCACCATATGTGCATTGACCAATAATCACCACCCCACGCAACACCGAAGGGTAACTCATAGATCACTCTAGAACATGAATAAACTCAAACACAATCGAATGATACATTCCTCAACAATAGAAATGCGGAGTCAGCAATTCTGACCCGGTGCAGAAACACACACTCACACGGACCTACCAATAACCCGGAATCAACTATGGTCACCCACAACATATAGATAACTCACCGAAAAGTCTGCAATGACTGAATCATGTACATACTAACATCTGACTAGCTTTGCTCACATCTTCACAGTCCACTACCACAAAATAACCTATTTATGAGAACTCTCAGTCTCGAAGTCCATGAAGCGCACGAATTACTATATCTGATCTCAATTCCTCCGCTTCAATATGTAACACCTCTAATACTCAATCATCCCACGAGTAATACCCCTATAACTCTTCTGTTCCACCAAGCAACCTTAAATATCAGCAATTGAATCCAACAAGAGAGTATCGAAATACCAATAAAGTACCATTAACTCCACACATTACCCTTTCCGAAATGTATACCCTGATCAAGCCACCCAATAGTGATATCATCTACCTAGTCGTCTGAACCTGTCGATGTTGCCTATGAATTTCGACCTTCCTTCCAGAACTAAACCGTGACCTCGCACATGAAAATCTCACTCTACAGGATGTACCCAACACACCATGCCATCCTATGACAAACCTGAGAACTTCATAATCCTTTTCCGAGCCACAAACAACATACACCCAACTGGTCAAGAAGCAAAATCAATATACATCATCTGCATCTCACACCACTATAAAATATACATCTCTAACCGTGGTAGAAACTATCATGAACTATCTGAATCGTATTTGTACAACCCCAACTGTCAGGACTGAATCCTTATAACTCAACCAAGCTATGGAAGCCACCAAAAATCTAAGAGCAATGCTACGAAACACCAATAAAAACTCATTATCTCATGAACACCCACAGAACTAATCGTATCCCTTACCATGCCGATCCGACCTACTACCAAGTTGTCCTATTTACCCTAGATTCTTCTAGTTTACCTTCAAATTGATACTTTTCCTTGCCATAATACCATAATTCTCAACCCAGACTCACCACACGAGACCCAAGCAGAACACCATACCGCCTAAGGCTCGTAAACGATTGAATAGTCTCTTGAATATCCCCAAAAGTACCACATTTAAAATACTTACCCTGAAGAGACTTCCTACAAATCTAAAGTCAGTACCTTCACCTTCCTAATACTGTTATGCAGAATCCATGATAAGGTATAAATGGCACAAGTCTTGACACCCTCCAACATAAATCTCAATTACACTGACCAATTAGACAGAATCGACCTAACCCGTTTGCACACTAACATACTAGGAAGGTAATCCACTCACTAGAAGCTATAAGCAAATACATACACTGCACACACTAGACCTTTTACAATTATCATTAAATCATTAAATAGAATCCATTTACCTATAGAGTACATTACAACCTATATCGAAGAAATTTCTATTACTCGTGTCATTCTCAGACCCCACATCTACAGGTCATAACTGATTGACCAATATACCTCGAACCGAAATCAATACAACACATAATCACATAATCAGCTTATCATTAACAGACTCCCCCACTTGGCTCAAAGACAACGATTAAGACAACCAATAACTCACAACACCCATATAACACAACTCATCTAACAACTCAAGTCATCTGCAAATCTCGCATTCACCATTGTAATAGTCATGCCAACTTCCACAAGCGATCTAAACTCAAATTACAACATATATAATTTACTGGTAGAAGAGAACTTTCTACAGAACAACATAAGGATCACACACCCCAGGAGATACCCCTGCTTGCTTATCCTCAAACTAATATCTCTCTATACACTTTCTAAGATCATAACTACCATGCAATCACTACACCGTTCTACATCTAAACACAACCAACACCTACCCTCGAGGCATCACAATACGCGATATAAGAACCTAAAGTTTATGGCAGAACTAGCACTGGAGCGGTGGTCAAAGAAATCGTGAGCTTCTGGAAGCTCTACCCACACACATCTAACCATATGAATACCCTCGGTGGACACCACGTGTCCCAAGAATGTACTAAAATGAGCCAAAATTCATACTTGGAGAACCTTTCATAGAGCTTCTCCTCCCTGAATATTTTTAGTGTCGTACTCAAATACAGAGTATGCTACCCCTGGCTACGCATATATGCTAGGATGCCATCAATGAATACAATAGAAAATGAGTGCAATACGATTGGAATACACCATTAATCAAATATTTGAACACTACTGGGGCTATGATCAGCCCAAAGACATCTCCAAGAACACACAATCCAATAGAAAGATCTGCTTCATTCCACAACTAAACAACATTATAGGTCTTCCAATACACTCACAAAAAGAAGCCATATACCAAACCGATAAATAAATCAAACACTCAATAGTTCTTGCAACATCTCAGCCAACCCTTTTGTCACAATCAAACAATCTAAACACATCTAACCATCAAATTATGCTCATCACGTAGCCATCTAGTCATTTATTCTCATCAATAAGAACATAAACGCACATATAAGTCCCCAAATGGATGGCTCCCACACTCGAAATCTCGGCATTCAAGCCACAAAATAAAATCCGGCCAAGTCCTCTAGACTGGCCCATTATCAACATGCCAAAATCACATCTTGTACCTCATCTATGGAAATTACAAGCCAACGCTGCACTGCTAGTACCAAGCGCTCTCGTGCGCATTCAAATACATGGAAGGAATTCAAAAGTTACGCTCTTGGATGAAATAAATGGATTCACACGACAAGAATTAAAGAATGTGAGATTTTCCTAAGGGTTTTGCAACCTCTCGAAGATAAGTACTGCATCTCCGTACCGATCCACAAGACTCAACTAAACCTGCTCATGACCGGTGAGTCCTATGTAACCTAGCGCCTTGACACCAACTTTTCATGACCCCAAATCCTAAACCGACTGTGATGGTGCCTATCGTGGAACTAGGCCAGCCAAAACATCACTAAATTCGTAATAATCTTCCATTTATGTCATTACTAAACTGATAACCCATCAAGGTTTCTTTTAAACATTTTTCTTACAACAAATAAAGCTACACCGAATATTAAATACAACCCTGAGATAACAGAGTCAGTAGTCATGAGAATCTACAAATAATACACAACTCAAAGAAAAAAACTCTATAATAATAAGAAGGAGAGAGAGAGAGCAGGATTGCGGACACATGCATCTACCTCGCAAAATCTCCGATAAGATCTCTAGAACAGATACACAGCTCACTCTGCCCTAACACCTGGATCTGCACACAAGGTGCAGGGAGTAATGACAGTATGCCAACTCAGTAGTAATGAAAATAAATCAGGTCTGAGCAGTAAGGAACAAATAAAATCAAATCATCATTTCACAATAAGCTCATCCTTTCTTTCCAACAATGTATACGTTAAATCATCACGCTTAAAAAATGATTTTAATAAAAAAATCATTTGTAAATACACTTTCTAATAGATTCAACATAACTTTCAAGAAGTTTAGTGTAAAAATGATAGAAATCATAAAAAGCCGCTCGGAAAAAATATATTTCTTAAGTTCATAGTGAATGTGGTAAAATCATAAGTAGCCCCTCGGGAAAAAACATGTACGAGAAACTGCCTCTTGGGCACACCTCACAGTGACTCATAATCAGCCCCTCGGGCATACCTCACAATCACTCATAATCAGCCTCTCAGGCAACCTCACACTCACTCATACCTCCCAATCACTCACCACTCGGCACTCGCACTCAGTAGGTACTTGCGCTCACTAGGGGTGTGTACAGACATCGGAGGGGCTCCGTCAGTGCAAGCACTAATATCAAGCCACCTCCTGGCATATCATATCCTCACAATTAAACCCTCGGCCTCACTCAGTCAGCAAATATCAAAAGCCCATCGGGCGTATCTGTAAAATAGGGTACTGGACCCAAAACTATCATTTTACATCTCCAAACAGTGTAAATAAGGCTAAGTTTTGAAATCAGTTAAACATAACATGACTGAGTGTAAATCATAAGTCAACAGAGTGACGAAATAACAGTAAAACACCCCCAAGCAGTCTAAACAAGTCGGCGCAAGGCCCCAAATATGGCTTACAACCCAAATATAAAAATAGTCTTAAAACACAATTTAACATATGATTTAAAAGTAAACACGCAACTTGATAGTTTCCACGGGAAGGACCAAGTCCAAATCCACAGTCAGTGCATGCCACAGACCCGTCATCCGGCATGTGCACCACTCCGAAAATAGTGAGAAAATACGAAGTCCGTGGTCCACGCCCTCAGGACAAGATCAATAGTCATTACTTAACTCCACTCGGGACAAAATACTATTCCGCGATGCTCTTGCACGTCGAATCGACTCCTGATTTATCCGAATCTAACCATAACCAGATTTACATCATCAATATACGCTAAATGAACAAGGCTCCAACGAAAACTATCAATTTTAGGCACAATTCTCGAATTGGCCAAACCCGAGCCCCAGGCCCACGTCTTGGAATTCGATAAAAATCACAAAACTAGAATCCTCAGTCCCTCACGAGTCTACCCATACCAAATTTACCAAAATCCGACCTTATTTGCCCACTCAAATTATCAAAAGAAATTCCCAAATTTTCCTCCCATTTTCCCCTAATTTCCACTTTAATTCCCCAAATTACATGATAACAATCAAGGCTAATTCATGAAATTAACCCAAAATATGATGGAAGAAGACTTACCTCAAGAACTTTACTGAATATATGTTCAATCTCCACCTTTACCCGAGCTCACAAAGGATTTTTTGCAAAAATAGACCATACCCTCGATTTGATGTTTAAAATATTCTGCCCAGCTGCCCTTCCCTAGTTTGTTTGCGACCAGCTCTATGCGATCGCATAGAGAAATTCCATCACCTCACTACCACTCCAAGTTCTTCTACGTGAACGCATTGACCAAGACTGCTCACCCTACACGATCGCATTCCTACCTTCGCGATCGCAATGCAAAAAATCCACCTTCGCACAACTTACACTACACGATCGAGGATGAACTCACGCGATCGCAATGAACAAAACACTGCTTCTAAAACACCAGAAAACCAACAATCTCCTAATGACAAAAAGTGTCCATTTGAGCATCCGAAATACACCTGACGCCCCCGGTACCTTAACAAAACCTACCAACATATCCCATAACATCATTCAAACTTAGTCGAACCCTCAAAACACCAAAAACAACGCAAAAACTCCGAAATCACATCAAATTCAATCCTATGAACTTTGAAATTTCTTAATTCCACCAACGATGTCGAAACCATCCAAAATACATCCGGTTGACCTGAAAATATGCACGCATATCCAAAATGACATTACGAACCTGCTCCAACTTGTGGAATTCCATTTCGACCCTGATAGCATATTTTCTACTGCTGATTGGAAATCACCAAAAACTAACTTTCGTCCATTCAAGCCTAATTGTCACAACTCCAAAACCTAAACCGGTCGTGATGGCGCCTATCGTTGAGCTAGGCTAGCTAATAACCACATGTTCACAATTTCTTTCAAAATCCCAATCCAAATTAAAGAATTTCATAAAATATACAGAGTTTACTAAATATATTAGGTTAATAAACAGTGCCACCAACCCCAAAACCCGGAGCCAACAAGTCATGAGCATCTAAGAAAAATAAGCCAAGAATATACTATTATAATACAAAACCTCCGAATGAAAATCTAGATACAACAAGAAGGTAAAACAGAGATGTCGCAGAAGCTGAACAGCTACCTCTATATCCCGCACTCTAGCTCCGCACGGAAAAGATAGCTAATGCTCGGTAGCTGCACCTGAATCTGCACACAGGGGTGCAGGGAGTAATGTGAGTATGTAACTCAGTAGTAATGAAGATAAATCAAGTCTAAGCGGCAAGGAAACACATAAAAATAAATGTCATCAATTCTCAATAAGCACATCCTTACTTTCCGACTATATAAACATAGATATATGAAATCATTATGCCTTAAAACCAACTTCAGAAAAATCCTTTGGAAAAAGTATATTTTCAAGAACTCCAAACCGAAAGATTTAGTATGAAAATGAAATGAATTATATAGAGGCCCCTTGGGCAAAACATATTCCATATGTCCAGAGTGAAAGTAGTAAAAATCATAGGTAGCCCCTCGGGCATGCCTCACAGCCACTCATCATCAGACACTCAGCACCTCACAGTCACTCATGCCTCCCAATCACTCCTCACTCGGCACTTGGCACTTTGTGCCCTCACTGGGGGTGTGTGCAGACGTCGGAGGGGCTCCTTTATCCCAAGCGCTGATATCAAGCCACCTCATGGCATATCATATCCTCACAATCAGTGCCACGGTCTCGCTCAGCAGAACCACTCAAAAAGCCCCTCGGGCGAATCAGTAAAACAAGGTACTCGACCCAAAACATTGTTTTTAAATCTCAAGTAGTGTAAATCAGGCTGAGTTTTGAAAACAGTAAGCACAATGTGACTAATTGAAATCATCAATAAACAGTGAGGAAAATAGCAGTAAAATCCCCAAAGGGGTCTAAATAGATCGGCACGAGGCCCCAAACAATACTTATAGCCCAAATATTTCAACAATCTTTAGAACATAATTTAACATAAGGTTTTGAGTAAAATATGCAACTCCTTAGTTGCCGCGGAGTGGACCTAGTCCAATCCAAAAATCAGTGCGCGCCACATACTTGTCATCTGAGATATGCGCCATTCCAAAATCAGTGAGAAATATGTAGTCATGGGTTCCATACCCTCATGACAATTTATAACCATTACCTACCTCTACGGGCCACAACAATACTCCATTATGCTCTTGCCCCTCAAATTGGCTCCTGATTGCTCTCAATCTAGCCAAAACCAGTTTAACATCATTAATATATGCTAAAGGAACACAACCCAATCGAAAACTATCAAATTATACAAGAATCTCGAAATCGACCAAACTCGAGCCCCGAGCCCACGTCTCGGAATTCGATAAATTTTAAGTTACTGGAAACCTCGTCCTCCCACGATTCTACACATACCAAAAACATCACAATCGGACCAAAATTGCCTCCCCAAATTTCCAAGCCTAGTTCGAACAAAATAGCATAGAAACGACTTTAATCACCGGGGAACTTACATTGAAGAACTACGAATTTCCTCTTCAATTTGCCTTCAAAAGAGCTCCAACTGCATGCAAAATTGGTGGAATGAATAAAATTTCACCGAGGCCCCTTTTTACACTGTTCTGCCCAGAAATTCCGCACATGCGGACACTTAATCTCACCTGCGGTACCAGGTGCGCACCTTCTCTACCCCACTAACGGGCCAATTCTCGCACATGCGGCCACTCCTCCACACTTGCGGCTTCGCAGGTGCGACCATCTCTTTGCACCTTTGGATTTCCCATTGCCTAGCCTCCTTCCGCACCTGGGACATCGCACATGTGGCTACCGATCAGCAAGTGTGGCCAACACCCGAAACTTACACCAGCAGCCATTTGTTGTATATTTTCCAAGTTCCAAACTCCGCCGCCCATCTGAAATAAATCCTGAGCCCCTTGAGGCCCCAACAAAACATACCAACACACCCCATAGCATTATTCAAACTTAGTCGAGCCTTCGAAACATCAAAAACAACATAAAAACACCAAAATTACATCACATTCAAGCCTATGAACTTTGAAACTTACAAATTTCGCCAATTACGCCGAAACCAACCAAAACACCTCCACTTCACCTGAAATTTTGCACACATACCCAAATGACATTACAGACCTGCTCCAACTTCCAGAATCCCATTCCGACCCCGATAGCTTATTTTCCACTGTTGACCAGAAATTTCCAAAAACTAACTTTTGCCAATTCAAGCCTAATTCTACACCGGACATCAAAACTTTATTCTGAACTCACTCCTAAGTCCCAAATCACCCAACGAAGCTGTCAGTCCCATAAAATCTGCATTCCGAGGTCGTTCACCGATAAGTCAACTCTCATTTGACTTTCTTAACTTTTAGGCTACTTTGTGAGACGAAATACCTCAATTCTCACCATGACCACTCCGGACCCAAACCAACTGACCCAACACAACCGAAACAGGCTAGCAATATATGACAATTGCAGAAATTGGGGAAACGGGGTATATCTCACGGAACGACCGACCGGGTTGTTACACTAATTCTACACCGGATATCAAAACTTCATTCCGAACACACTCCAAAGTCCCAAATCACCTAACGAACCTATCCGAGCCATAAAATATAAATTCCTAAGTCGTTTACCAATAAGTCAACTCCGAGTTGACTTTTCCCACTCTTAAGCCAATTTAAGAGACTAAGTGTCTCAATTCTCACCACAACCACTTCGAACACGAACCAACTGACCAAATACAACATAAATAGGCTAAGCAACATATGTTAAAGCAAAAATAGGGGAAACGAGGCTATTACTCTCGGAACAACCCACCGGGTTGTTACGTGAATATATTCCTGTGATTACCATTGTTAATTACTACATAAATCTCCTAGATGTCATGCCTATAGGTTTAACCTCTTATATTTTAAATTAATAGGAAATTGTGTAGTCTTTTAGAAATTGTATTAAGAAAATGGCTTCTACATATTAGAATGTCAGCGCATTAAAATCCAGAATCACATAGGGATCATGCCTATAGAATTCAATAACTTTAATTTGTCTAGAGTCTGCAACTGTCAAATGTTAATTGATTTGCGTGCATTTGTTGTCTAAGTGTGGGGGCTAACTTGAGTCCTTATTTTTCTAGACATGAAAGTTCGATTTGTTTTGTATGTCGCCTAGTTTTTCCCATTTTTTGAGCAATCTAAGTTAAGTCTAAAACCACCAAGATAGAGGTCCTAGTGCCTTCTGGACCATAGGTATGGGATGGGTAGTGAACACATAAGGTTCGATCTAGAATCTACTAGTGCGCTTTAGGTAAACAACATAAAGATAGTAATCGGGTAGCAAGAGATGATAGTTTGTGCCAGTTGAATAATACATGTAACACCCCACCTCGAGGGAGTTACGAACTGTTATTTATGTTGCACAGTGTGATCCTTTAGAATAAAAAACTTAGGACCCACACCCTTGCTCTTAAAATCAATCATTTTGTTTGTTTGCCCAATTTTATCTTTCCTCTTTATTTATAATAATTCATATAATTTGAGTTAGGCCTAGAGCCACAGTCGTGGACCTCGATGAATGCCTAACACCTTCTCCTCGAGGTAATTTGATCCCTTACCCGATCTTTGGTGACGCAAATCGGTTAAACCCAAGTTATTTGTAAATAGGTGGCCTAACGCACCTTAAACCCTTTGGGTGGCTAATTTCTCTTTTAACACCGTTCCTTAAAAGAGTTGTCACGTGTCGAAACCCTATTTCGCGAGAAAAAGGGGCGCGAAAGCATGTCGACTATGCTGGGGATATATTTAGGCTCTTACCATTGTGAACTTAGTCTATATGAATTAGTCTCATCCGATAAGCGTGTCTCTGTTATTTTGCTATTACCTAAATATCCCACTCCCAATTTCCCTTTTATTTCTACATGCACACCCTCTTCCATATTTTCCCTTTATGTGAATTCTTATGCAAATTTTTGTATAATTTGGTTACAATGTGTGTTTTTCTTTATTTTCCAATCATGTTCACTTGCTCCAAGTCATTTTTTTAAATTTGGTACATCATGTCTCTCCCTTCCCCTACTCCCTTTATTTGCTTTATTATAATTTTGTTTAATTGTGCGAACTAACTTCTTCCTTATTTTTCTTTCTTTTTATGTTTTTACATTGACGCACCCTCTTTTTCTCGCGAAATTGGGTTTCGACGTTCTGGGACAACTCCTTTCCTTTTGGGAAGGGGTATGAAATTTGAAGCGTCTCCACCTAACAGATTAAGGTGTGTTATGGAACCTAAAGAAAATAACACATAAACCAGATTACTTTACTAGAGACTGGGTAGGGGCTCGAAATTACCTTGAGGGGAAGGTGTTAGTAACCCCTCGAGGTCCACAACGGTGGGTCCCTGCCTAAACTAATCTAAGCAAATTAGTCTTTAAAGAGAAATAAAGACATTTAAGCAAATATAAATCATTCAAAACGGAAATTAAAGAGGGGTCCTAGGTTTATTAGCCTATAGGATCACTTCCATTCAATACTCGGTAACTTTCCTCAAACAGAGGTGTTACGCGTGACATTAGCATACATGTCATTATCTCCTTTACTACCCAATTAAACTTCCCGTTTTCATTATTATCTAAGCGTTCTAATAGTGTATGTTACGTATCCTATGTGTGTGATACCCGTCCCTTACCTATGGCCCTGCCGGTGTTTAGGACCTCTATTTCAAGGTGGTTATAGGCTCACCTATGTTGTTTAAATGGAGAAAACTAAGAGACAAACAAAATCATATAGGATTGTCAGATAAGGAACAGTTAAAGGGCTCACATTTACCTCAACAAGTAAATACACAATTGCACGTTTATTCAAACAAACTGTTTTAAAAAATTATTTAGGAGTCATATAGGAATTATATCAAAATGAGCATAAGCAGAATATATAGAGGCTTTATTAAGCGAGGCGGCGAATACCTATAAATTTGCCAACTGATTTTGTTGATACATCATCTAAGCATGTTTCAATCAAGAAATCACAATTTTCAAACTTCAGAACTTTGATTATCCTACAGGCTTGCCTAGGTGATAACCGAGAGGAATCCTATAGACATGGTATCTAAATGATAATCAAACTAAACAGTGATTAATTTAAACAAAAAAAATTCATCTTTTAGTTCCTATAGGCATGTTTCCTATGTGTTACAACTGATCACAAACATTATGACATCCAGACATAGTAACTTATTTCGTACTTTTTTCTCTATAGGCATGATATCTAAGTGTTGAAGTTGTTTTTACACTTATTTCCTATATGCATGGTGTCTAAGTGTCAAGTATGTATTTCCTATAGGCATGATATCTAGTCGAATAAATGTGTCAATTAATTACCAAACGAGTTCAGCAAAAGAACCTAGGAAGGTGATTTCTAATGCATACATAGTGGTTTTGAAAATATGGTACTTGAGGCAGAATTGATAACGACTAGAAGAAGGATTTCTAAGATGCAAAAATGTGAAAATTCGGGATTTCAAAGAATGAGATATGTCCCATGGGCATGATATATAATGCATATAAATCATCATCACAATAACCTATAGGCATGATTTCTAATGCATATAAAACATCATCACAATAACCTATAGGCATGATTTCTAATGCATATAAAACATCATCATAATAACCTGTAGGCATGATTTCTAATGCATATAAAACATCATCGCAATAACCTATATGCATGATTTCTACCCGAACCCAACAATAATGTATACATATAAAGTCCCTCATAGCTTTTACTAATACCCCATATCTGTTTTACAAAGGTTATTACTATAGGCCAATACATAAGAATTACATAATGAAAATATCTATACTATAGGGAGCCTTAGTAGCCCCAATGTAAATCTTGAAAGCCAGGCATTCAAGCAAGTCCGAGGTATGTCTTTGAGGCCAATAGTCCATAATACACCAAATGGCTTCTGGTGTGTGAAAGTTCCCAAGGGCCTCAGGGACTCCGGACAATGCTCACACCAGAACCCTTTCAAGGAAATAGTTTTTTTCTTTAAACAAGTTTGGAAAATACAGTCCCAATGTGTTAGAGTTCGGAGGAGTCTCATGGAGTCCTAAACAATGCTCACACTAGAGGGGCAAGACCCTAGACATCTAAGAGTAGAAGTTCAAAAAATAGTATATAAAGGTAGGAGATAGTTTTAGAAAAACAGCTTGGACTTTGGAAGATCACAAAAACATAACAGAACTACATCTTAGCATATTGGTTCAGACATGGATACCAATAGTCAGAACAAAAGCAGGAACACTTAAATTATTGGCAAAACAGAGTCACAATTAAGTCAAACAAGGTTTCACATTGCAGAAGTTGACTTAGTTTATCAACTATTACTAGGTGGAATCATATATACATGTATTTATCAGAGAGAAATATGCTGAAGTTAAAATGACTAATCAGAAAACCACACAAAAAAGGTAGCAGGGATTTAAAACACACTAGTCTTGAAAGAAGTACAGAAACCCTGAAGTGATCAGGAACATGCTAGGGTAAATTATCAGCACATAGAACATGACAGGAATCGAGGCATGCTAATTGAGAAGGAGATAGACAGGAACTACGTAGCAAGTAGGAGCATCGAAGTCTAAAATAAACTATTACTACAAAAAAACATAGCACAACATAAAATAGTAAGAACCAAGGTATACTGGTTAATGAAAAAGATGGTTAGGAATCAAATTTCAAAACAAAAGCATATTGGAATTCAAAATAAAATAGACTACATACCATATAGAAAAGAAAGTGATAACAGAAATTGAAGCATGTTGTTTAAAAGCAGTAAACATGAATCATGGGTCCAGCTACATAGAACATTGAATGATAACAGAAGTGGAAGCATACCAGTTAAAAGTGAAAGCAAATAGTATCCAAGAGTCTAGCCTTGCTTTTCAGCCGGCTAGACATAGCAGCAAATATAAGTAACAGAAAGAACTATGAGTGAGAGTGTGGGAGTAAGAGTTTTTGTGTGTTTCTCTATATGTGTTCATGTGTTTTCAGAAATCAGAATGGGGTGATTATATAGCACTTATCAGGGTCAAACAAATAAGGCAAATGAAATAAATTTCACACCAATAAGGCATGCAACATCAATTAATCAGTCAATTAGGGATTAACGGGAGCAAGCAAACTTAAATTAAGGAGAGTCTTTTACGAGGTAATTCAATACACATGATTGAGGCTAAATAAGGTAAGTAGTAAATTAATTAGAGGTCAGCCAAAACAATCATAACCCAGAAATCAATCCAGCAATATAATTAAGGAATGTAGTACTAATTACGAACCACATATAAGTAAAGGATCGATAAAAATCTCAAAAAGTAACAATATTAATAGAATATTATAATTTTGAATCGTATTTAGTCAAATAATATCAATTAATCTCTGTTAATTAAAGAATAACTGGCATATATTGAAAAGACCAGTGAAATAAGTAGAAACCCTTAGGGTTTAGAACATAGGCATGAAAAATCAGTCGAACCAGTAAAGGGAATCAGATTTAAACACTAAAAAACACTAGAACCTTTTTGCAGAGAACTAAAAATGAAACCCTAGTTTTAGAAAAGCATTAAAATCAATTAATAATAAGGGAAAAAATAGAAGGTTTTTAAAAGAAAAGTACCAGATAATCTCAAAATTATCCCAGATCTACAAGGATCTAAACAGACTCAAGTAGAAAAGTATTAGAGTTTTGAAGAATGGAACGAGGTGGAAAAATCCATTGAAGAACCGGAGTTTCAAGCCATAAACATGAAGATAACAATACTCACAAACAAAGAGACGAATACAGGCAAGTTAATCGACAAAGTGAAGAGTTGAAGCCAAGTCTGTGTTGAATCTCTTCGAGATTCCATCAAACAACAAAGAAATCGAATAGCGAGTAAAGATAGGAGGTCGGATAGGGCCTGAGATCAAAGAGAAAATCCATGGTTGAAGGATTTCTAGTGACCGCCGCTAGGGTTAGGGGAGGGCTTGAGAGAGAGAAGAGAGGAGGAGGGATTCAGGGGTGGCATGTTTGAAGAAATGACTAGGGTTAGGGTGTTATGGGTTAATTAAAAAAGAAAATGGATCCTGGACCGTTGATCTTGTATGATCAATAGCCCGGATTCCATCTGGGGTTGGGGCGGTTTTAAGGATTTGGTTATGGGTATTTGGGATATGATTTTATTTGGGCTGGGGGGGGGGGTTACTAATTTGGGCTAGGGC